>LS832538.1:25878-42098 GCA_900490955.1 Micoletzkya japonica
AGATGATCATGGTGTTTTTCATCTCTGAGAAATAAGGGTTCAAAAAGGCATCTTTCAATTTCATTTATTTGCTTTTTCTCCGAGTAGGGAAAGAAATCGAAACAAAACTCTCCGTAGTGTTGTGGAAGGGTATAAGCTCTTTCATATGGCACTAAGTTCGTTTTTCAGTCTCTTATAATCTCTGAGAAATAAGGGTTTTGCGTCATCAGCAGGGTCAAAATGCACCTTTTCACTGATATTTTGCTTAGATCTTTTGAATATACGAAACTTTCCCTAATATTCAACAAATAAAGGCAAAAAAACCGGAAGTAAATTGATAAACTGGTGCGCGAACGCCAAAATTTCCTTTAGAGAGTAGGCCGTGGTGTGTCTGTGAGTGCACGGCGCGGACGACGTTTTCTAAACGTCATAATGCCGCACTCCCTTTAGGGTCGAATCACTGTGAACTTTACTAACTTTCGAGCTCAATTATCGCTTGCAGGTCTACCTGAGAGAGGGCAATCGATATCGTCTCCTGGACTCCATAGCTGGTTCGAATATGTTTCGGTTCCATTTAATATTACCCATTGCAGGAGTAGGCCTGGCACCGTGGAACGAGCGTCAGGTTCTGGTGCCTGCTGGTGAGAGGGCCACGCAGGTTAGGAGATCTACCTATAAGATCAAAGATCACAGAGATCAAAGATCATACATCATAGAGATCAAAGATCAAAGCTCCCTCCAGATCATCTTCCGGGTGGAGAACGTCGATTCGGCCTTTGACGTTGTCGGTGTGGACGACGTGCACTTGCGAGAGTTGGCCGGGGGGGAATTGGGAACGACGAAGAGGAAAGCGGGGTCAGGAATACTACAATATTCGACCAGCTTTTTCATTTCCCACAATATTTATCAATCCGTATTCGTTATGAAACTGCTAGTTTCTGGGGGAGCATTTCCCCACAAGATCATGAAGTGAATATTCGCACACAGCTAACAATAAGTCCACCCGGTGCCTTATGTTAGCCCGCATTGCAATTTCATGAGGAAACGCTTCCCAACCGGATATGGAAATTTCACAGTAGGGTGTTACTTCAATCAATTAGGACGAAACTCATTAGATAATTAATTATTCGTGAAACCTTATCCTCGCAGGCCCGTCATTTCTCCTCGAGGTGAAGATCTCCGCAGAGCGCCTCTTCGTGAGTAACTTCTCTTTATCGAAGATACCTATTATTATACGAATGATAATACGAACTAGAGTCTTGCGACTACTTTCAGGCCAATACGACCAACCCGATTCGTGTTCGGCTCTTCGATGCGATTTCCAGAGGGACTACTGCAACTGGTTAGTCCACAGTCTTCTAAATATTAAAGGGTCCCTTCACCCATCTCATTCATTCCTGGAGAGAACCAATTAAGAGCGGTTGATTGATTGTGAGAGACAAGGGAGGAATGAAGAGACGCAGACAGAGAGAGAAATCTTTGCACAGCGTTTTCTGAACAACGGCGAAGTTTCAACTAAAAAGGAAAGAGGATGAGATTCAGGACATTAAGGGCTATCCAATGATGTCAAAAAATGCATATGGTAAATATTGCCTGGAGGGGCCCTTTAAGCGAACGAGCCAAAATGCTTAGGATACTGTGTTTTCCGTGCGAGAGTTCCTACCGAAATCAGGGTTATTTTTCGGTATCTCGTTCGCTTAACATTTTCACTGTTGGCAGAACACTGTGAGTCCGTTTAGTATTTATACGGACATGCTTTTGCAAACTGCAGATAATAGTGAAAAGTATTGAGTGGTACGGGAACAGTATTTAGGATTCCCTCCGGAGCAATCAAGATCACCGCTGGGAAGATTGTGACTGAGGGCGTTGGTGAGTTCTCTTCCCATCGATTATAATTTCCAGGATATTCTAAAATTTGATATTTCCATATCAGGCGAATCATCGCTCCGTTCTGCACCACTCATCTTCCCAATCAACGCGCATATTACGTTCTCCCTGTTTGCCAGGTTAGAACTATTTCAAACTACCAACAAGAGATGATTAATATTATGTCTGAGGCAAAAATCTATCGTAAAGCTAATTTATGAGCCTTTTCAGTGAAGCGTCGATAATCTCCATCTATGCCCGTTATCCGTCCGGCGAGGAATCGTTTATGTGGACCAACGGTGGTATCACACTGCCTGGATGGAATAGGATCAAGATGCCGATCAGGTAGTCTTTTATAATAAGAAAACAGCAGCTAATTCGCAGATGTGAAATTTTGGTTGAAGTATGTTAAGTGTCGCGCGGGAAATCAAATTTCCCGGAGTCCTTATTTAACTGCAAATTTGAACACGATGATCAACAATATGTGTACCACACAGGTATTCCCCCGCACCGACCTCCCTGATCGTCCGGATTACCGTAACCTCTCGGTCGGGTTTTGTTGCCATCTCTAAGATTGACCTGGTAGACGAACTGGATGGTAGCCTCAAATGCGGTAAGCAATCTGTCATTCATTGAAAGACCTTGAGACCCACAATCCACAATCCGGTAGGAATATGCTTCATGTGCAATATAAATTACGGGTTTGATCTGCGCAATTTGTTCCTGATGCTCCATTCTTGTGAACAGATTCGTTATTGCTAAATATTCCTCAGATTCACTAATCTATCTTACGCCCTCAACCAGGCAGTACCTTCTCCGCCATTCGTCCCAATCGATCTCCGCAAACCCGCTTAACTCGACTAACTGCCGTGCAGTCTGTTACGCCAATCGACGGCAGCGCCGAGGTTGATCTTTGATTTCTATAAACCTCGATCTTTGATCTCAGCACCCCGTTCCTGCTACGGTCAGTCCGGCCGTCTTCCGGTCCGGACCGGGAAATAGGCCGTTCGGGGGGTCTGCGCTGTTCCTGGGACGATCGATGGCCGTCGTACCGATATCTCCTGCCATCGTTCGGGGACCGATGACTTTCGATCGAAGGGGTACGGTAGGCTAGGAGTCAGGGGAGAACATTATTAGCATTATATATTGTTCGCACCCTTTCACTTCGTAGGCAAAGTCCCATATATCTATCTAGCAAATATCTTGTAAATGGCCATCTATACATGAATGTTGAACACCTACTAAAGCTTCAGATTCCCGCTTCGACCCGCTCTCACTGGCCTCTCCCATTGCAGCGATAAACCAGCCTCTCGCAGCCCCTGACTTGCTGAGACCGATAAGAAGGGACGACCGGTCTGTGTTTATTTCACGAATTTCACGAAAAGTTTCAAAATTCCCAAAAAAATTACTGTGAATTTATGCCTAGCTTCTTTTTTCTGTGGAGGGTGAGTCCAGAAACGTGTCCCTGTCAGGGTTCCGCCCACCACCTCGACTACCGTACTCCCGACATTCGCGCTGGGAACCACCGAACCGCCGATCGCCCACGTCCTCTCGGCTATCGGTGGCCAGCCTCTAGTAGAGGGACAACTGAAGAACATTGCCAAGGTGATCTTTGAACTTTGATCTTTAGTCTTTAATCTTTGACCTTTCAGAAGTTCGGCTTTGACAACATCTATGGAGAGCAGGCTCACGAGGCCCTTGCTGCGGCCCGGAGGATGTTCGGTGATGCGAATGTCAGGAAGTTCATCGAGAAGGCATCGGGTGAGACCTTGGCGTAGCTTGATCTTTGATCTCTGAGCTATTTCGTAATTAGCTTTTGATCTCTAAGCTACCTCGTAGCTTGATCTTTGATCTTTCAGGCCCGTCACAGCCCTCCTTCACGCCGCCCAGTGGCGTGCGACCGATTCTGCCCGTCAACGCACCTTCTGAAGTAGGGATCGATAGCTTTGAAATCAACGTTGTACTTCACTGTAGCTTGCTAGAACACAGTCAGGAAGCACTAAAAAATCACTTTGAAAGAGTAATCCTCCTATCTACAGGGCGGGGAGGTACACCAGCACGAAGAGGTGGCCAACTTTCGCAGCATTCCCTCCCTTCAGTCTACGATAACCGAGAAGGTCAACTCGCTCGTTGAGTAAGTTATTTATCTTTAAGAAGGATAATAAATACTATTAATTAAATTAATAATTTCCTCATAATACTTAGATTACCCGAGCACGTGGGTCCGAACCCCGAGGCGATCGTCAGGCAAAACGCGGATTTCTTCGCGCAAAACGCGATGCGAGGCGTGAGAGAGGAGTTTAGGAGCCGATAGGATTATGGGTTAAATATGTCAATATCATCACTTGATCTCCTTGATCTCGCTCTACATTTCTTTTGCAACTCGGTGATGGTTTTCGGATTGTAAATTATTTCGTAATTATTTACTCGGTTTATGTACACATTGTGATGAAATAATATTAGTTGAATCACAAAATACAAGCTGCAAATGTATAAAGCGGAAAGATACGGATGTAAAGGAACATTTCATCCGAAAGGCTTGAACCCTTGAGAAAGTGAATGACTATTAAACGAAAAGTGAAAAGAGATCACTGAGGGGCTGGACTCTAGAATGGAAAAGACTCATCATTAAAGGAGCCGTCCCACGAGTAAGGTAGGTTTTGAATTAGCGACACTACCCTGATATTGCAGGCTTTTCCGCTCTTATTCTGGTCAGTTTTCTCTAAAATGATGGGAACAATGTGAAAACCGTTTTGTCAAAGAATCAGAGCTATTTATATCTCATGTCAGTCAGCTAATATATCCAATTATGTGTAAAGCGCGCTTTACACCTTCTGTACTAGCTAATCATGATCAAGCCCGAATGTTGACATTACACCCCCCCCCCTCTCAACCAACTGACCTTTAATCTGTCAACCAGTACCTACCTAGCTCGTATTCTTGCAATGCTCATAAGCTTGGCAGGGAAACTAGTCTACGTAGAAATGAAATAAAAGTATACCTCTGACTTCATTCAAAGCAGCCCTTGCGGACGGGCAATTCATGGGCGTTCAAGGTCGTTTAGGCTCGGAACGCATGGTAAGGATGAAAGATCAACTAAATAAGAAGATCAAAGATCAAGATTTAAAGGTTCAAAGAACACCCCGCAGGGCAACCTGACCTCGCCGTGGTTCGACCCTGTTCAGAGGGATAGGCTGCTAACCTTTCGATTCTCGAAGCAGACCGAGCTAACGAGACTTGATGTGACTTGTGCATTTTACGATATTTCTACGCTCACCAATAACGCGTCGGACGAAAGCTCAATTTTTTTTCTCTCAGAAAATAGGAACATGTATGACAGAAAGGCCGCTTCTATTCCTCGGTTGTTTTTACCGCTGTCCGAAGACAGCGGACCCTCCGAAGAGGCACTAATTTATCTTAGCAGCTTTGAGAACCCCCTACATCATGCAGTTCCACCGGCTACCATTTCCAACCTTAGGTTAACTGCAGTCGACATTCGAAGACTGGGACGCCCTAAGTCTTGACGGGTGCGTCCTAGATCAGCCGCGTTTGCCAAACCGTCGGTTTTCTCTGCACCCTCTCTGGCGCTCTTACGTCTCTTCATCGCGAGAAAAATAATCAAAGAGAGATGTGTTCAGCGAAGTAGAGCGCAGAGAAGACAGGCGGTTGGGCAAATCCGGCTCGTCTAGGACGTATCCACAAATGCATAGCAGTGCAAATCTAAGACTCGAACTGGAAATACCTGCACGCTATGAAGTGGTAGCTAGTTGATCTGCACGATTCAGTACCGCATGAGCACTGAATGAGAAATTTGTGCCCCCCTCGGAGGATCCGCGGTCTTCGGACATCGAAAAAAAGAGATTGGTAAGGAGAATGCTGAAATCGTTATCTATGGTAGCATGTAATTGAAAAATATGTAATAAGTGAATATGAACACTGACAGTGAAATATAACGTTTTTACAACATGACAACTTTACTAACTTTCGAGCTCAATTATCGCTTGCAGGTCTACCTGAGAGAGGGCAATCGATATCGTCTCCTGGACTCCATAGCTGGTTCGAATATGTTTCAGTTCCATTCAATATTACCCATTGCAGGAGTAGGCCTGGCACCGTGGAATGAGCGTCAGGTTCTGGTGCCTGCTGGTTGGAGTGCCTCGCAGGTTAGGAGATCTACCTATAAGATCAAAGATCACAGAGATCAAAGATCATACACCATAGAGATGAAAGCTCAAAGTTCACTCCAGATCATCTTCCGGGTGGAGAACGTCGATTCGGCCTTTGATGTTGTCGGTGTGGACGACGTGCACTTGCGAGAGTTGGCTGGGGGGGAATTGGGAACGACGAAGAGGAAAGCGGATTCAGGAATACTGCAATATTCGACCAGCTTTTTCATTTCCCACAATATTTATCAATCCGTCTTCGTTATGAAATTGCTAGTTTCTGGGGGAGCATTTCCCCACAAAATCATGAAGTGAATGAAAGAAAAGACTTTTCGTATGTGCCATTTTTCACTTGCTGATACACACTTTGTGGTGATAAATTATATAATCAATTAGGACGAAACTCATTAGATAATTAATTATTCGTGAAACGTTATCCTCGCAGGCCCGTCATTTCTCCTCGAGGTGAAGATCTCCGCAGAGTAGCTAATCATGAGAAGGCCCGAATGTTGACATTACACCCCCCCCCCTCTCAACCAACTGACCGTTAATCTGCCAACAAGTACCTACCTAGCTCGTATTCTTGCAATGCTCATAAGCTTGGCAGGGAAACTAGTCTACGTAGAAATGAAATAAAAGTATACCTGTGACTTCATTCAAAGCAGCCCTTGCAGACGGGCAATTCATGGGCATTCAAGATCGTTTTGGCTCGGAACGCATGGTAAGGATGAAAGATCAAAGATCTACTAAATAAGAAGATCAAAGATCAATATTTAAAGGTTCAAAGACCACCCCTCAGGGCAATCTGACCTCACCGCGGTTCTACCCTGTTCAGAGGGATAGTCTGCTGACCTTTCGATTCTCCAAGCAGACCTAGCTAACGAGACTTGATGTCACTTTCATTTTGCATTCTCATTAACCGTGAATACCTCCTTTCCACGCTAGCTCACCAATTGTCTGTATGACATGCGTAACAGGGAGGCTGTTTATTGCTAGTCGCATTGTCACCGTTTGCCAGTATCGGCTCATTTCTGAACCCTTCAGTTCCGTCGTCTTCTTCCGCTGTCCGAAGACAGCGGCTCCTCCAAAGGGGCACAAGTTTCGACCTTGCAGAGAGAACCTCACCGCCAGCGGCAGCTCCTACCACCTTGTACTTTGCGTTTTATAGCATACCCGCGGTTTAAGGTATGGAACTGGGGATGCCTTAAGTATTGACAATTGCGTCCTCCTAGATCAGCCGGATTTGCGAAAACCTATTCCGCGGCTCTTTTTACCGCTGTCCGAAGACAGCGGATCCTCCGAAGAGGCACAGCGATATCTTTAAGTTTTTGAGTCCCCCCTACATCATGCAGTTCCACCGGCTAGCATTTCCAACCTTACCTTACGTGCAGTCTAGGCTCGAAGACTGGGACGCCTTAAGTATTGCCGGATGCGTCCTAGATCAGCCGGGTTTGCCAAACCGTCGGTTTTCTCTGCACCCTCTCTGTCGCTCTTACGTCTCTCCGTCACGCGAAAGACGCATAAAGAGATGTTGAAAGCGAAGGAGAGTGCAGAGAAGACCGACGGTTGGGCAAACCCGGCTCGTCTTGGACGCACCGGCAAATATATAGCCGTGCCAATCGAGCAGCTTGAAGCGCGGGTACGTGCAATGTATAAACGAGAAGCAAGCGGTTCTCCAAGGTTCCCTTCCGAATGGGAACTTCATGGACAACCTGTGCCTCCTCTGAGGAACAGCAGTCTTCGGACAGTGGAAAAAAGAAATGGGTAAATGAAAACCATGTGACCGCTTTTTGCCAATAATTCGGAAAAATCATAATTCAGTGTAGGTATTAATGCAAATTTTTAAACGTGAGCGAACAGGGTCACCTCCGCCGTGCACATATCTCCACTCTTTAGTCTCCCAGAATGTTTATTCCATTTCGACGAACATCTATGAAATTCAAGTGCGATAAACTCCTTGAATATTGTAATATGAACACTGACAATGAAAGATAACGTTTTTTACAACGTAAAATTTACTAATTGTCGGGTTCAATTATCCCTTGCAGATCTATTCGATTGTCGGAGAAGGCAATCGATATCGTCTCCCCGCATTTCTCTAATGCAACTCGGTGATGGTTTTTCTAATTATAAGTTATTTAGGAATTGTGTATTCGGTTTATTTATTATACAAATTGCAAACAAATAATAATATCAAATGAATCAGAAAATACAAACTGCAAATTTATAAACTAGAAAGATACGGTGGTAAAGGAACATTTCACCCGAAAGGCTTGAACCCTTGAGAAAGTGAATGACTATTTCACGAAAAGCGCAAGGAGATCACTGATGGTGCTGGATAGCATGAAACAGTGACTAGGTTCGCTAATTGGCAAGTGATTCCCAGCCGATGGATTCATTCTCTAAAATATTATCAGCTAAATCAACTATTATAGTAGTGATTCGAAATTTTCTTAATTACAAAAGAACTAGTTCATGTACTTGAGTAGTGTACACTTCATATTTCGTGGTCTGAGGATTTCTAACTTAGATGAACTTATGAATCTCCTGGTAGATGGCCATCACAAGGGCGCCACCCGTACAGCGAATCATATTGCACAGTCCACCCTGCAATGATCTTGTTTGCATTTTTGATTGAAATAACACAATGTGATCCTTTTCAACATTTCATAAACAGCTTAGAGATTGTTGACTGTCTAATACGATGATTCATTCTTCTCGTACCTTGAACAGCCCAGTAATGCCTTCATTCAGCACGATCTTCTTGAGACAGTCACAGCTTCCACTGTACACGAGTTCCTTCCTTCCCGATTGCATCATCATTCGCCGTCGAATCGTGTCAAAGGGATACGTGACGAAGCTCGCGATCACCGTTACCACCTTCAAAGGCCGGTTCATCGACGAGTCCGCCTTCTCAGACTGGCCAACGAACACTAGACAGCCGGTGAAAGCTAAAGCGTAATCTAACCCCGTCCAACCTGTGCAACGGCCCACGAGGCAAAGAAGTTGATGGCGTATCCCTGCTGTTCGATCACCGTCTTGGCCGTGTCGTACAGGCCAAAGTACGCGGCGCGATAGATTGCGATGCCCTGTAAAACATATCTATCCCAAAATCCAATATTAGAAACAGTTACTGTAATTCTATACATATTCGCGCTCCCTTTTGCCTGCTATTCGGACGTACTGGGTTATATACTGCAATAGTACCTGTACCGCCATGAAGAACCCTCGATACATCCCCGGGATGCCGTCGGATTTCACAATCTTCACGAAGCAATCGATCGGACCCTGCAAGATTTCTTCATCACGCAATTTCGTCATAGGCCTGCAATCGCACCTCAAAGTCCCTGAATCCATTATCAGCGACATCAGCTGCGAGTCTGGTTCGGATGAAATCGAGGGGATACGTAATCAAAAGAGAAGTCGCGCCGGCCGCTGCTCCAGCGAACAAATTAATGACTAAATCTGCCTGCATCGATCGCGCGACATGCACTTCCGTACTGAAATCAAGCCCTTAGAGGTCATATTATTAAGTCTTTAAAGATAACTATAGTAGTAAAGTAGGTTACCTATTGTGTCCCTCAAACTGATAGATGGCCGTCTTGTAAAAGTTCTTGAACGCAAAATTGAGTGACTGCTGTGCAAAGTAGCGTACGACGTTTACCAAATTTCCCCGCCACAAGCCTGAAACGCACGCGGGATTACGGTAGCACACGATGGATCGGGTGTCCGGTGTAGTTCACTGGGCTCAAGGAGACTCGCGAACGGAGCACCAAGGAGCCTAAAGATGTGGATACTGGCCGGTTTCGAGGGTAATACGTGGAATGGCTCACCCAGCACGCCCTCCTCCCGGACCACGCTCAGAACCGCGTCGGAGATACCGCTGTAGGGCTTGATTACGGTATCGCTGTCGGTCTGGACTTGGAGCAGGACTTTGACCCGTTCCAGGGGAGCCATCGCAGTCTTTGAGACTATAGCAGCCACTCCGGCTGAGGCGATATCTACTGCGAACTCTTTGACAGCCCTCGTCGTTACAGAGGACGTCTGAAATTCAGATTCTGAATCATCCTATAGTGGAATAAACCGATCCGTCAGTTTCTTCCGTTCCAAAATGAGTCTATTTCTCTCACTTTTGGACACTCTCTGGCCTTGTATTCGGAATGATTTTACGACGGATCTTTTTAATCCACTATGCCAAAAGCAAAATTCTTTTTTCTCATGTTTACAAGTGTATTACTCTTTGTTACACTGAATCTGTCGCATTTCGCAAGGTCACTTGACAATAGGCACATTTGTAAGAGAAAGTATCGCGAGTGCGTGTTTTCGATAATTGTACCAATCGGAAACTAGAATAGACGGAACATTCTCGAACGTACGTTGTGTGGGGCTGACTCATCGTGGTTCAGAATGCGGTCCACGTGTCCATGGGCAAGAGAGAAGACAGAAAGCAGAACGACAAGCTTCAGCATTTATCTACAAGGGTGAACCTATGTAGACCTAATTGAACGCGGTTAAGTGGCAATATGGAGAAAGTAATGACGAATAACAGAAACGTATAGGACAAAAGGGGGAGATGGCGGAAGGGAGAAAGCTTCAGCATTTATCCGCAAAGGGCTAACGTTGGCTGATTTAGTTCAAAAAATGATAGCTGGGCATATGAAGGAGGAAGAGGCATGAAGTTCCCGACCGGTTGCTGGAGGTCCGAGTCCGGAAAAGATGAGCCACTTGCGAATTTCTCAATCATCATGACTAGCATGTGAGCTGTGCATATGGTCGAGGATAATGTTCCCACAGTTGTCATCGTTTCGAGAGAACGATCCAGAAGAGAACCCAGACGAAGCAGGAATGCTTTTTACCGAAAGAACATGTTCGTCATTAGTATTATCGTTGAAGCGCACTTCGCTAAATACAGTGAAACTCTCTTGGCAAAATGCCAGCTAAGGCTAATCTCCTGCTCCGGCTGCTGTTTTACGGTAGTTAATCCGCTATTATCGAGAAAAAAGTTGCTTCAGTAAACTTATCCTTGATTCGTCTCGTCTCTCAGCATACCGCTTTGCTCTCACGTGGGAACCACCTTCTTCAACCATCTCTATTTTCGTTAGATCTCCGCGTACCAAAATCAAATAAACGAGGCATGCGCGGTACAACGAAAATCCATTTATGAAAGAAAGTCAAGAGTGCTTCCATTTCAAGTAGTGTCGCCTTTATATACGCCCTAGTTCCTAAATCAATTTGAATAAAAAGCTAATCGTTCGTAAACACAGCGCTAGAGGGGAGCCCGAGGGAGGGGATTGCGGTAATTCATCGCAGAATTCGACCGGCCAGTCGTCTGTGATGTCAATGTAATGACGGGAGTGGAGGCTATCATACGGAAAGTCATTCTTGCACATCACAACAAAAAGGGGGAGAGGGAGGGAGAGACTATCTAGACAGCGAGGAAAGGGAAAGTGCTTTTCGAAGATCAGTAGGAGAGTAAGCGACGTGTTGATTTGTGATGAGGAGAGAGAGTGAGTGAGGGTGGGAATTACCGATGGGAAGGTACTTCCTGCATAAGGAAAACCACGATGGATCACTGAATTCGGAGCTGTTTACGGATTGGTAAGTAGTCTAGATAGGTAGTCTGGAGGCAGATGGTGTGCTGTGGAGCATTGTTGTACACCGCTATTTGAACAGCGTATCTTAGCTCAGTTCTTGTATCAATGTTTACAGCAAACATTATAGGTCTAGGAATACCAACGTGGCGGTAAATGGCAAAACATGAAGCTCTAGGTGTATCTTTCATTGCATCGTACTCGTGCGGGAGATCAGACGATCTGGCATACGATAGAAAATGAAAAACGGGACATCCGTAAATCCAGAGCACAAAGGAAAGCAGTAGGATTGCCATTAGGGTTGGCAAACGGATATATAAAGTGAATTTACATCCACCACATACACTTCGAGAGAACGTTGAGGAATGAAGAGACGCGAGAAGAAAAAGTATGGAAAGGATTCAATTTATGAATCTGTTTGCCAATCCTAATTGTCACTCCTTCTCTTATTGTTTTCTTTACATAACGTCATTGAATCGGAAGAGGGAGTAGACTAACATTGTGGGCGATCTGAGTATTTACGATCATCGTCTCTCGTAAGATGAGTGTCGTCTTTTGCAAGTTGTCCAATCTATTACATTTACCGGCACATACTGAAAAACGGATATCCGTCACACAATGAATCCTAGGGAGGGTAGAGACTACAGATGTATCATACACCATGCACCATCCACTGTCCAAGAAGAAACCTGTCTCAATAGATCACACGAAACCACAGTGTGCTTGATCGTCTTGAACGTGAGATCAACCGTTCTTGCGCTATTTCATGTGTCTCGTTTGAATATATATGCTACATAGGTAGATAAACAAATAACTAAACTATTTACAGACTATTGTTTAGAAATGCACGTAGATCGAAAATGGTATATGACGTTGGGGAAAGAGGAAGTGAATGATACAGACTGTACCCATTAGTCTTAATTGGTTTAAAAGTAACCTTTCTAAAATTTCAAGAATGCCAGTAAATAAAGTGATGCAAACGTAAAGAATGTGAATCGTGCCGTTTTGATGTTTCATGATCAGTTGACACTTCCATTGGACGGTATAGTAGAGAAGAATGGGAGATATAATCGTTCCGGTCGTAGCGCCGTTTCCGATATCGGGTCTAATATTTGAATGCATAAAGGGCAACGAGGATCTCGTTTTCCTCAGTCTCGTTCCCTCTTGCGGAATATACCCGAGGAATCGTTCTCGGGTTTGCCAACACTAATTGACACGTCCCTCTTCCATCTTTTACATTCTTGTCCCTTTCCGGGGTCAACAAGTCCACTTCAGATCATGTGTGGAGCAGAGGTCTACAACGTAGACTGACAAGGTATACGGTCGGAATGGGGTGGCAGGCATGTGATTAATCAACTGCTTAAAAGTGCCAGTCGCGGGGTCTTATCGGCCGTTGTGCTTCGTTATCGCACGATTAGAGGGGGTAGAGGTCACGACGCTTATTGTTAGCATCGCACTGTAAGCCGACCAAACTCTTCTCGGATTTTGCGACCACTTTCTATTTTTATCCCCTTCTTCATGACCTTATCGCCTCTACGTTACCAGTTATTTGCTGGAGTAATCATTAAATTTCATGTGAGACTTACTAAAAAGGTCATGGATGTTTTGTTGTGTATGTCATTCTGTTTCTACCCACTGCTCTAGATAGGTCGATATATTTTTATATCTGGGAAAGCTGAATTAAAATAAGATAAAAGTTATTAAATTTTTGCCTCGATCTGACTGTGAGTTCATAGTGAGATACGCAGTGCGGTGCAAATAGCAATACAGGACAGATAGCGACAGACGGGCGATCAAAATGCGCGCATCATCTTATGTTTATTCGTTCTGATTCGTTGATCACATATCTTCCTGACTGCCTCTTTCAGCTCTCTCCTCGGAATGTCTTCGCTACACTACTTGCTTCTATCCTCAATATTCCCAGTGGTTATATCGACGTACTATTATGTTTCTATAGTAAGCGACCTTCTTTTCTATCTCATTGTGTGCAATAACGTATCAGATTATTATATCGTTCATTTGGTTAAACAGATATATCTGTTGTCGAAAAGCGTGAAAAAACTGTATTCTGATGGCCGGATTGCTTGTTCTCCAGTTTATATATGGCAAGTGAAACACAGTCCAGCACGGGATTACCAAACAGATTGTGAAAAGGGTTTCAAGTCAGGTCGAGGAGAACCACACGATGCCCCTGCCTGCGCTGTGTGCCGCGTATACTGCAACCTTCGGAGGAGATGTAATTAGCTTAATTCTTCCTAGTATTATACTTCGAATGCCTACTTTGTTGCTCTACAAACTTTATCAAAATAATAATTCCCAACGGAAAAACGAATACCACGATTTCAGCCTGATGACTTCGCGAATAGCCAAAC
This sequence comes from Micoletzkya japonica, assembly GCA_900490955.1. Taxonomy (NCBI): domain Eukaryota; kingdom Metazoa; phylum Nematoda; class Chromadorea; order Rhabditida; family Diplogasteridae; genus Micoletzkya; species Micoletzkya japonica. The sequence goes on from LS832538.1 coordinate 39,850, forward strand.
GATTAGCTGCGCAGTCACCCTGTCAACACCAGATGCCTGTGACGACGAGGTTATGGTAAGTATCCTCATTGGGTTACGGTGTGTGGAATAAAATATCGTAAGTAGATCACTCCAAATATCGTGAGGCTTTGTCAGGTTCCCGACCTATACCGCCGCCTCAACTGCTCCAGCTTCATTGCCATGGTGCCGAGGGAAAACCGAACGTGCAGTTTGTCAGAACGAGTAAGCCTTCTTTTTCGCTAGCTATAAGGTGTTCGGGTGCAGAATAAACAAAGAGGACACGTATCTAGGTCAGCGCACTCCGCTGAATACAGTGAAACTCTCCTGGCAAAATGCCTGCTTAGGCTAAAAGCCGGTTCTGGCTGAAGTTTGGTTAGCGGGAAGAACTGTGCAGCTCTCTCAACGTTCATTTTCCTCCAATAATACATCGAGCACAGATTCATTTTTAGAGGAGAAAACGTTTACCTGGTTTACGATTTGATTTAGGTCTTTGAATGTTTTGATAACCTTTTATTATGTATTTTTTCTCTTTGTTAGGCCTACAACGCGCAGAAGGCGGGAGCGTGTGCGACAATCATAGTCAATGGACCGAACGATGACCTGGCCACGATGGATGCGGATAAGCATGACGACTATGCCAAAAAGGTTTTTTTATAATTTTTTAAAGTTGAGGAATTATTATTTATCAACATGCATACATTATGCGCCGATAAAATTATCCTAGCCCATGTTGAGGTGCACATTCCCCTCTTCATGATCTCATCCGATTGCGGCTCGCTTATCGACAAACATCCCGCGGTCTCCGGGTTTGTTTACTTATAGAAAAAAATCCTTGATTTATTCGAAAAAGAAAAAAGCCTGATTTTTATGCCATTTTGAAATGTCATCACGGAATCAACCCGCCCACGTTCCAATTTGGATGACTTTCACGGGCGCATACAAGGCCTTATCTCCAATCGTATGCAAAGATCATCGGTTATTTCCTACGATGACCTCCTACGTAAATCATGCCCAAATTCATCTATGATTGAAATATTTTAGCAATAAATAGTTCTTTCAGATACCGTATAACGATCAACTCGAGTAACCTGTCCAGTGTTAGTCTCTGCTTTGTCGTGATGTTCTTATTCTTCTTCGACTCTGCATCAGTCTCTTGGCTGTAAAACGTTCGATGGGGTCGCGCTTATCTTTATGGAAGGCAGTCGACCATTTATCGGGAACAAACTATGAAGGCTCGGACGCGCCTTGTACATCTAAATGATAAAGGCGACTCGACCAGATTTTGCATTTAATTTATGACCTAAGCGTTAAAAGCGATTTTTGCAACTGAAAAAATCGTGATGGCCCATTCGCTTTTATTCTTTCATATATTTGTATAGTTATCATGCATAATGATGTACCTACTGAACTGTGCCAATCCGCATCATTTTACAAACAATGATTCGACAATAAATAGATTCTTTCCCGAGTGTTCTCAAGTTCTTCGGGGTAGATTTGTATATTTTGCTAGAGAAATACAGTTTATTGAAGGAAAATATTTATTATGTCTTAATGTCAGGTATTATTGACGAAAACGGTCCGTCAGTCGACTCATTCCTACTTTGTCTGCGGTCTCTTCATACCGCTTTGCTCTCTCGTCGGAAGTAGGAATGAGTCGACGGACGGAACATTTTTCTCAACCATAACTGTCAGAATGCTTTCTGCCAACGCACAGTTGCAGCCCGCTTGTCTCATTGTCAATTTTGGATAAACAACGAAAATAAATGTAAAAAATCTTAAAATAGAACATCTCCATCCGGAAGTCACTGGCGCTGCAATGAAAATGATTTTTTTTCAGCAAGCTGATTGAGATCGCAGGCATTGAATGGAACACAGCTAATTTCGCGATTTACAGCGCCCCAACGGTCATCTCGTTTTACGCTCGCTGAACCCGTAGATATTTTTTCTCGGAAATCTGTAAACGTAGTTTTAAAGAACTTTTGAAGGGCTACACTGAGCGAAAATTCACCACAAATATCACCACGAAATGCACTTCGGGAATAAATTCCCAAGCCCGCTAGGGAATAATTCCCCAAAAAAAGCCAAAATTTCCCCAGCCGGCTGGTGAATTATTCCCGAAGTGCAAATCGTGGGGAAATATTCCACACAAATTTCTCTGAGTGTACAGAAGTTATGAACAACATTTTTCATAATTTATTGCGCTAAAAAGATACGCTGGCTGGAATGAAGGAGGTGCGAAAAAGCATTCC
>LS832538.1:42198-67712 GCA_900490955.1 Micoletzkya japonica
TTAACAGGAATGTCGCTTTTGGCTTAATTCCTTTCGCTAAACACAGTAACGTCGTCGTTGGACGAAATTTCAAAAAATCATTTCTCGAATACTATTAATTTTTATTATTTTTCCTTTTGGTTTTATACTAATTACGACAAAAACTTTCATATAAGCTTCACTTGAAAATCACTTCCGTGTCCCTTTAAAGGGACATGGAAGCGACAAACTTTTTGAAACCTAATATGGCAATACTTGTAAAATATGTTTCTTAGACGATAATAAAGATAATAGCGTTTGAAAAATATTCTAAAAAAATTTTTGGAGCGAGAAATATTTACTTGTTCCGAGAATACCTCAATGCCATTTGCCTCGTTACTATGCACTAAACGCAGTAAGACGGCGCCTCGGCTGGGAAACGATTTTTAGGATATCTCGCGAAGTAGACATTTTTGTGCACTCTGATTTTGGTTTTTATATTATTTAGGCGATAAACTTTCATATGAAAGCCAATCTTTTTTGGCTTCCATGTCCCTTTAACGAGCTCGTTTTCGGAGATGAATGGAGATATATATTGACGTTCTGATTTTACAAGCGAATTTGTGCGTGTGTGTCTGTCTGTCTGTTCCACGGAATACTCACTTAGAATTTTCTTAGAAAAAGGAACATACCCAGATGAGAGAGAAGAGCAATACTTGCCTCTTACCACTGTTATAACCATGCATATCCCATCTCAGCTTTGGCCCAATTATTGCGGCACCCGATATTACTTTATCGAATAAAACACTTCAACTTGTGCAAGACACAGGGCACGTAAGGTAGGTGGTTCTTTAAGAGTTCCCGTCAATGTGAAAATAAAATGTGAGGGTTATTCGATATCGAACAAAACAATAATATTCCAACAATAAAAAATGGTTGTGAGGACTCTTTAATGGTTCTTTGGTCTATAAACTTTTCAAAAAAGTTGTCTGGCAAAGCTCGGCCAGATAACTAATGATTGATCACTGTATTAATCAATTCCATCTTGTCCCAAACTGCCTCACTGGAAAATTAGAAATGCCAAGACTCTTCGTGTTGAAGGATAAAATGACATGGTTAAAGTGAATGATTTAGCGTCGTAAACTTGAGGAAGTTGAACGGATATGCCAGGCTTATCAAGAATTAAAGGAACTATTTATTGTCGTTGTTTACCTTTCGGATTCATACAATTCATTATGGAAAAAAGAAGAAAACTATACAGAAAAGTTAACATTCTCTTCTATGTCTGATATTGCACCGGCCGATCCATAAAGTTTGGCAAAATGCGCGTCTTTGAATTGAGCGACGCCACCGCGTTTCTGAATCCGCAAACTTTCTCGATATACCGTTAAGCTAGTAAATTGTGGGCCGTGTTTGAAACACTTGAAACAAGGTTATATCTCGGCTGGGAAAGGTCGTACAGAGTTCTGGTTGGAATTTTTGGAATCCTCAGGACGAGATCTACTTGTGTATCAAGTTTGGTAACGATTCCTCAAGTTTAAAGATCTTTAAAACGTAAAAATGTTGGAGAGGTTCGAACAGAGATAGCGAGAATTTCATTCATTCAAGATATATAAAAGCCGTTTTAACCGGTTTAGAGTTAATCATCACAAAACTTGATACACAAGTAGATCTCGTCCTGAGAATTCCAAAAATTCCAACCAGAACTCTGTACGACCTTTCCCAGCCGAGATACGGCCTTGTTTCAAGTGTTTCAAACACGGCCCACAATTTACTAGCTTGACGGTATGTAGATTCTTGAGAAAAGAGTTACGATAGGTGAACTACACCAAAAACCAGAAAATTTACTAATTGCAAGTCTTACTTGGATCTGCGGGCAGATCCCCGCACGTAGTACAAGTGAACTGTGGCCTGAAAACGAACCTTCAAGAGATACGCTAGGAACTGCAAACGAACGGATAGTAATGAGGCCAAAAAGAGATCTATGGAAAGCTCCCAAAGAACATTGAAATTGTCAGATCTTTGTAATTCTATGTTTGATATTGCACTTGTGCCTCATCAAAGTCAAAGAGTATCGTATTACTTCTACAGGAAAACGTTTTTTTTAAATTACTTATACAGGAAAACGTTTTTCGTGTTTAAAAAATAAAAAGCAATCCGTTCCTTCCTACCTGAATCAGGGGCAATCCGGTCATTGAAAACGTGAAAACTACAGTAATCATCTCGGCATACATTCCCGTTCCCAGAACGTACAGGAAGAAGGCGATTGGCAAGCAAAGGATCAGGAACGGCAGAAATCCCTAAAATATCTCCGCATTTTATTTATTTATTTCCTTACGCCTGGGAGGACGTGGTCGGGGCCAAGGCCAAAGAAACCCCTAGAAACCTCGAAATGCATTCTCGAGGTTTCTAGGGGTTTCACCGTATCCAAAATATTAACATTCCGACTTCTTAGTGGCTATTTTAGTTACAACATTTCACGCTTCGGTGAACAGTTCCCACGGTATCATTAGCGGCCAAAAGCTTCCTCCTTCACAGAATCACGTTGTTGTTATGCGGAGGCAACGCTCGGAAAGATCGTATATACCTTCCGCTTGGTCAATTAGTGACGGATCGCGGACTGAGTGCAAGAGAGCTATGCAAGCTGCATATCTTACAATTAGCATGATTTTGAAGGTTACTCAGAAAAGGGGAAGTTGTCGTGGAACTTGTGCCTCATCAAAGTCGAAGAGTATCGTATACTTTAGAAAACCCCCCCCCCTCACTAAAAGCATCTGCCTACCTGCAGGAAGAGAGAGAGCGTGAACCGTCGTTGGAGAGCCCTCGTCCTCACGCTGAGACCAATACGACTGCTGAGAAAGCCCTTGACTAGAAGAGAGGCGACGATGAGCGAAGAGTAACAGAGAACGAAGATGAGGGAGGAATACACGGCGAAGTAGACCACGACGTTGTTCAGCTAGAAAGGGGGAAGTTGGCAATGTTGGGTACAACGACGATATATCGGGAATGCATTTAAAAGCTCTTACAAAACACATTCCGATGTATCGTCAGGGGCGGAATAATTCCGTTTTTTTTTTCTCTTGCAGAGTTGAGATTGCATTTGTCCACTTTTGCATGACTTTGTCCTGGCTTTTCGGTAAATCTCCAATTTCTGTTCAAAAATTATTATATCATACAAATACGTGCAAATAGAATTGTGCTCCCGTTCTTTGTTCTCACATCATCTCTCGATATTCTCGCTCCAAAACACGCATAAATTGTGCGCGATTCGTCACCAGTTGCCGTCCAGAATCCCTGTCGTATTTCCAGTTCAAACGATGGTGAAGGCAGGAAGTTTAGCATCCAAGGCTGAAAGGAGTGTTAAATATCGCTTACGACGAATGTTATTACCTGGCTGATTTTCATATATTTTTCATACGCAAGAGCATATAGAATATACTTACGAATTAGCATATACTTACGAATTCAGAGGCAGCTGCAAGGCAGAATGCACTATACGAGCAAACGACTTGCCGCGGAAAGCTCCAGCGCTTCCTGGAGGGGTTCAAGGCTTAGATGGAATATGTTTCACAGCTGCTATTTAAACGGGATCCGCGAAACGGAAATGATGAATCTGCTATGACTAAAGGAAGAATGACCTTATAAGTGAGACGTATTGGAGCACGGCCGCTGCAGGAATCAATTTCCATATGGCGAACATTGACATGAGGTAGACGAGAATGATTGGATGGAATACCGTACTCCGATCGGTGAATACCGTATTCATGCTGCATGCGGCTGAGAGTTCGTCGCTTTGGATGTGAACCTGATATCGATTCTGAGCCAACAGCGTAGGATTTTAAAAAAATAAGTATTTTATTCAATCCCCAAATAACAATAAAGCACGTCTGTCTGTAGTCACATAATTGATATAAATGTTTGAGATCTATTTCTGCTATATATGTAACTTGACCCGTTTCTTTCAAGCTTTCTTTCAAGTTATTTATAAGTAGGTGCATATTCAGCTAGCATAATTTCATAGATCTTAGCTACAGCTGTTACAATTCGCACGTACCTATTTTCCACTGAATCATGGCACCGGAAGAGTGTGAAAAATAAGTTTTCCTACAGTCTTTTGTTTAATCTTATCCAACAAATTTTGATGTCTTTCAAATGATTCTAGCAAATGAAGGTGATATACCATATGAACAAATCGGACATTTGACCAAGATTTTCCCCCTCAAATAGATAACCTCAAATGTCCGATTTGGGTAAATGTCCGATTTTGGTTGTTTCGTATATCTCCCAAATGAAAGGATCACACCAGGGCTGAACCCGCTATCGAAAGGACACACAAATGTCGTCTCATTGTCTTTTGCTATAAACATGCATCTCGCCCCCATGATATTGCATCACCACAACGTGATTCTAATTGTAACAATATCCCGAAAGCTAATTAGAAAAATTACAAGTCAAGAAAGAGTTTAGGGAAAAATCAATATATCAAGTGTTATGCAAACAGATATTAATATTCTCACCATTTGTGCGATAGCTACCGTAGTTCCGAAGATAATACCATGGGTTACGGTAACCACGGATGAGACGAGTTGAATGGGTGAGAAGGTGCGTTTGAAGAAGAAAATAATGATGAGCAGGTTGAGGATTACGGTAAGCGAACCGTTGACTATTAACAGGATACTGACGGCGAGAAGAGGCACGGGCATGGAGGGCTGGAAGAAGAGGTTCCGTGAGACACGAATCGGGAAAGGGAAAATTCACGGGAATTATAAAATTCCTACGTTTCCTTTCAAAATGATCTCAAGACTCAAAATTTAACGCTAAACTGGAATAATATGGATGAGGATATGAAAGGTAAAAGTAGGTAACATACGATTGAGGAAGCTTTGACGTCTAGTTTCTCTTGCATGAATACAATCCAACTACACAAGACTATTCGCGATCAAAAAGAAGACAGAAATTAAGTATGAAATGTATTCCGTGTATCCTGAGTAGAATACATTTTGAGAACACAGCCATTGTACAGTATTAAAAAATGAACAATGGAATCCATTGTAGAAATAACAAGCACTATTCCGAAATAATAGGCGAAAGGCAATACAAATCCGAGAGATTTAAACGCAAGTTGAATCAAAATAGACCACCGTGAAGGTTTATTCGTTTACGCTTGCAATTATTGTTCATCCTGATATTCAAAAAAATTCAGTTCCGCGATTACTTGATCGAACATGCGCTGTTTAGTATAAAGTTCACAGCCAAAGGTGCAAATATGCGTTAAACAACGGAAGTCCTACTCATTATCTTCGGAACGGAAATTTGAATGCGAGGATCGACCATACTCGATCTTCGGCGAATACTTCAAGAGTTGCGATCTAACTATTCGAAGAAGCGAGTTAGCAAAAGTAAATTACTCGTGAAAGTACTAGATAACTGCGTACAGTTGAATCTGCGTTGATCGCAGATTCAACTGTACGCAGTTATCTAGTACTTTCAGCAACTACAGCTGTGATTACAAGAACGCCGACTTAGAAAGCCGAAAAATCAAACATAGCTAAAGTTCGTTTGAATATTCTCACTTTCTAAGCACTTCTGCATTCTTGTTTTACTTCAGGCAATATAGTAAGAATGAATATTCTTGCACAAAATATATTTCTGCAGATAATGGACAGTTCAGTAGACAATCATCCTTAATTCAATGTGAAAAGACAAAAGGCGATTGAAACGAAAGACGAAAATCTACACAATTGTGCGCCATTCACCAGCGGGCTGGTGAAATTTCTGTGGTGAATGATTCACTAGGTGCTGTATGATGGTGAAATTTCGTTCAATGTAGCGTTACCAATTGCGAATGAGCAGCTGATAAAGTAGCGTTACCAATTGCGAATGAGCAGCTGATAAATTCTGAAAGGTCAGGGAGCTCCACTTTTAAAAGTCCTTATGCGGAAATATTCTAAGTGATCATATGAGTGCACATAGTTATACAGAGCGCACAGTCATCTCGTGATCTAGCAAAGATAGCGAATCTGGGAGTTACGGAGAGAGCATCGAAGCATAACAATTTATCTAATGAGGTATACCCCGAGCTTGATAAGCTCTATAACGAACACATTAATAATTCAGATGAATCGCATGGAATCCCCCATAAAAACCCTTTGAAGGGAACATCGTTTATGCGATTTTTCTTATTATAGCAATGAGCAAGACCTCTTTAAATATTTAAAAATATGAGACAATAAGTAATGTTTCATCAAGATTCTAAACCGATCCCATGGATTTCCACGCCTATTTCCCCATCTTTCTCCCCCCTCGAAATTACTCCATGATACTGGCTACATGTGTTGCGCAATACCCAGCTGGCTCAAGAATCTTAGCACCCTTCCTGTCTCTACTAGATCCTCATTGTCCGTAAATTGTCCGTCGTTGTCAAGCAACAAGAGATATGTTTCACCTATTATTTATAAAGCAGACACAATGTGGACTGGAGTGCTTTCTTAATAATGAATTGTATAATTTTACATACAACATTTTCATGAATATTTTTTTCAAAATCTGTAAAGGACAAAGAAGGACAATTTTAAAGCTTACAAAGGAAACATGTAGTCGGTTGATAAAGAACATAGACATTGGGTTCTGATCAATGTAAGACTTTCCAAAATTAACTAAAAAATTCGTAGGTATAGGTTTTTCCAGGTCCTGAATTGTACGATCACATTAATATGTTTTCCAGCCTTAGACAAAGGTATTCCATATATTCCAGCTCCATCCATCCACTTGTTCCCCTCCCCCAGTGCAACACTATTCCCCGGTCCGATTATGCCCCTCTCCCCCCTCTCGACAATCTATCGTTTCCTCCACGGAAGCTGAGACACCACTCCCCCGGTCTACTCTCCAGACTTCCCTCTTGTGTCCAACCTCTTCCTACGGACTCAACTTGTCCTAGACTAAACTCGGTGATTATGACCTAGACTATGACCTATGTTGCCTATGTGATTATGACCTATGTTGCATATGTCATAGATTCCGTCACAAAAAGGCGTAGCATAGCCATTATTTATAAGGAATTGATGGAAATTTATGTTGTTTTAGATAGCGAGGTCTTCCAATTCTATGCCTTTCGCAGAGGTCGTTGGTCCTTGGATTGAGCGATCATATATCTTCATAAATAGATATCTGGCACTTTTGAAGAGTTTTGACCACGAAAACATTTTGTTGCCTTTATGCTTGCCATCTCGGAAGTTTCCCTCTACTTGTCTTCTCTAGAGAATCTCATCTCCTCCATTCCCCTTCCCCTTCCCTTCCCCCCTTCCCCTCTTCCTCCAATCCCACAAGTGTGCTCCTCCCGCTCCTCAAGTTGTGTCGTCCTTTTGTTCGTGTTTTCGATGAAATGAATGGATAGCCAAGAAACAGAGGGTACGTAGTTGTAAGAGGGGACGAGTACTCGGGAGGTCGAGAGACAATGGTCGAGAGAGTAGAGCAATGCACGATATTAGGCATCAGCAGGCTTTTAATGAAACAATGCAGAACTTCTTTGGTCATTTTGTTGTCTTAGATAGGTATCTGCAAATAATTATGGATAGGATTAGGGCAGACAAACGCGTTTAAGAAGAACAATATTCGTGAATATTTGAAGAATAGAGTAGACACAAGTATTCCATTCATGAAACACTAAAGGAAGGAAGCAGCCACTAATCAAGTTTCAAAATTTTATGAAATTTCTTCTAAGATTTCAAAATGTAAGGAAAAACATAGAGACAATAAAAATAAAAGAAAAAGCTTGAAAATCGCATGCTTTATTGCTTCGTTCCGGGCGTCCGTCATTGAAAGGAATGTCGCTTATGGCTTAATTCCTTTCGCTAAACACAGTAGCGTCGTCGTTGGCGAAAAAATATGCTAATTTCAACATGTCTTTCATATGAGCTTCAACTGAAAATCGCTTCTATGTCCGTTAAGGAGTCTTTCGGTTAGTTTTTTTCTTAACTTTTTTTCTTTTCTTATTAATGCACATCTAATAGTAGATAAAGTATGTAGATACATAAAAGGCCTAATAGATATGTAGAGAAATACTCTTGAAACTGATGAAACTTGAAACTTGAAACCCTTTTTATAGAACACTATAGATTTAATGGAGCCGTACCACGAGTTTCTGGCTATTTTCGCTCTTTAGGTCATTCAGTAGATCTAATCATCCTGATCGGGTATTCCGAATTTTGTGCGATTTCATTCACTCTCCGCGAAGTACTGAAGATTAGAGCATACGATTCGCGTCTTTTTGATGAATAAGTTTCACCCAAATCTATATAAGCTATGGGTCTGCCATTTTATATACAGTCTGAAACATAATCACTTCGACAACGCGAATCGTATGCTCTACTGAAGATGCAAAGTGCAACGCGCTTTTGACAAAATCGAATATATTAGCTGACTGAGATGAGATATAGCTCCGATTCATTGACGAAACGATTTTTCACATTGTTCTGATCATTTTAACAAAAAAAACGACCAGAAAAGATGTGCGGAAAGGCCTAAATTGCATATCAGGGTCGCCCGCAAATTCAAAATGCTACCGTACTCGTGGGCCGGCTCCTTTAACCACTCAAAATGGGGAGCATACTCAGCTAATTTCCCTACTAATTTCCCTATATTTCCCCAGCTGAAAATTACGCCCCTTCCTCCTTACTGAATTCTTGGGTAAAATATTCCCCAAGGTCACGCAGTAGGGATGATTGACTAAACTGTTCCAGTTGTCATTACTCTTTCTTGCGACTAGAGACTGGTGCGACTTGAAGAGGATACTGTTTCTCTTACTTTTTTATCGGGGGAGTGGGGGAGATATTGTTGTATCATTGTTGTTCCCGGACAACCCCATATTCATATCCCCCGTGAAACATATTGGAGCCTGGTTAGCTGACAGGTTATCCGCCTTGTCCTAATGGAAGAGATGAGTACAAAGGATAAGGCAGACGAGGGCACATGACGGGTGTGATTGGGGGATGTGGAGATATGAAGGGACGGAGATGGGGAAGGGTGATGGGGAGGGGATTAGGGAGCGGAAGCCCGGCTGGGTTATGCTTCACGTTTCCCATTCATCACAAGAAGTTTGTCCTTCTTGATACGTCTCACCGATCCATACCAATGCAAATTTAAGCTGAACATCAAGACGAAAGGGCGAAAAAAGGCAGTCTTTAATGCCATTTTCCACAGGTAGGAGTCCGCAAAAAATAGTAGGTAGTATCATCGTCATACAACAGTATCATGCATTGTAGTTCTCATTCATAACTCGTTTATTTTTGTTGCTTGAAAGCTCTGTTATTTGATGAGTAATTCGTAATGTGGTCCTCTAAGCCGTCCGTTGAAGCGTGGTTAGTGATAGGTTTTGTAGGATAGACTTCGTTGGAACCTATCTGATTATCTACAGTAGCAGAGGTATCTATAGAACAGTTCCACTTCGTCACGACCCTCTTCCCATCCCCACCGTTCCTCCATAACCTCTATTAAGTGGTCAGGAACACCTGAGATGTTCTCCTCAAGAGGTGTCAATGCTCGGGCGATATGACCACATGTGGGTTGAAGGGGTGCTTCAGGAGTGAGAGGGAGGAGGGAGGGAGAGAGCCAGCCAGAACGTAGAGGGTAGGGGAGAGGCTGCTTGTAGAGTAGTCATCTTCAGGGGGCGTGACCTTCCATGCCCCCTCTCCCCTCCCCTATCCATCTATTCTCTCTCTCCCACCTGCCAGCCAGTCTCATTGCGTGTTGCATCTTCCCCCCTTCTCGGCCTACCGTAATCCGATAGATACCGTAATCTCGTAATACCGTATTCCGCCGCTCGCAATCTGTTGCTTCGAGGCTCAGAATGAATAGCCTACTGTAATCTTATAAATGGCCGTTTATTGTCTTCGCTACCTACCGTTTCTTATTCCTGTGTTTCAATCCACCCCTCCCCTTACAGTATACCGTACCCCTTCCTTCTCGATGCTGCCAGTTCCCTTTCCCTCCGGGAGCCCGCCACTGCACAATTTCGGCCTGCCCACGCGCATTCCCATTCCCTTGTCGCCAGGTAAGATCCTCTCGAGATGTTTGTGAACTCGAGATGTACTCAAACTGTAGATTGGCTTGTCCACTCACTGTGCCATCCCTGTATCACCATCAATTCACCGCATTAATAACTGGTGTGGATAAAGACAGAACAATCTTTTGTTCTAGACCAGCTCAATCTATCCTGGCAACTCTACCTGCTGCTCAATTCGCGCTTGCCCCAGAAGGAACTGAAGGAGGAGATTCAGGAGGTTCGAAGGGGTTCCCTTTTTAAGAAAAAGAAAGCCATAGAAACATTCACCTTCGAACGAAAACTTTTGAATGATCACGAAATATTCCTCTTGTATGACAACGAAATTGTGCACTTGTATCGGCGTTCTCCACCAGAACCCCGGTGATTTGCGCTTCAGCTTCCTTTTATACTTCCATGAGCCGCGGTGGTGGTGATCTTCATCATCTTTAGCTTCGCATAAATCCTTAAAATGAATAGAATTCCTCACAATCAGAAGCCGGCCTCTCCCCCCGTCGCCGCGGCCGTTTCTTCCTTCTCCATAGACAATCTACTCGAGAGGAAGAGCCCTGAGGTTACACCCGATAGGCCTACCTCGACTAAGGTTCAAAGATCAACTATATTATAGAATCAATGATATAGATGTTAAATATAGAAGTCCTATATATTGAAACCCGAAAGGACTCCAGGCCAGGGGTATTTGAAATATTTGGCAATGGCTGTTTGAAGTGTACGCGATGCGCTCATCTTTGGTGCTACTACACCGAGAAGAAACTGAAGTAAACTCACTTCTGACTTGCCCTCGTTTCCTTTTCATACCCTTCATAGGTAATGACGAAAAATAAAGTTTTGATGTTTAGCAAGAAGCGATCAAAGAAGAAGTGCATGTGTACACGTTGGATGCATTGGATGTGACCGATGGCAGGAGCAAGGAAAGGATGAGGTTAGAGGAGAATCGGGGATGGCATACTTGGCTGGTTATGTTTCAAGCAGGATATATAGGTTATTCACACACTGTTGCGATAGTACTGTTTACTAGTCAGCTTATGTCAATTAAGGAGCTCCAGAAGGATAACCTGTGATGAGTGTGGAAAGAGCTATGCGACACCGTCGAATCTATCGCGTCACAAACAGGTTCTAGTGCATTCTATTGTCTCGAAGAAGGAATACTGTAATTCGATAGCTTTCATTGACGATCTCGCATCCAATTTATCTTGATTTTATAGGTCTTTTATAAATGATTAAGAAAAATTCGTTACCGTAACCAAACAGTTGGTTCAAGACCCACCGTTCGCTCGATTCGGAGCACGCGAAAAAGTGTCCACACTGCGATCGTGTCTACGTCTCTATGCCTGCCCTGAGGTTCGCTTTCAGGCATTATGTAAATATATGCCAATTTCGGGAATATGAATTTAAAGGAGCCGTCCCAGGAGTACGGTAGCATTTTGAATTCGCGGGCTACCCTGATATGTTCTTTCGTTCTTTTTCTTAAAATGATCCGAACAATGTGAAAAATCGTTTTGTCAATGAATCAGGGCTGTTTCTCATCTGTGTAAGCAAATATATCCCATTTTGTAAAAAGCGTGTTGCTCTCTCAATCTTCAGTACTCCGCGGAGAGTGAATGAAATCGCATAAAACTTGGAATACCCGATGAACTAGATCTACTGAAATACGTAAAGAAATACGAAAAGGATGATTAGATCTACTGAAATACGTAAAGAACTAATATGGTCAGAAGCTCGTGGTACGGCTCGTTTAATCGCGAGTTAGTGGCACCATGATATCTCGCCTCATCTTCGCTGTAGATCTCTCTCCTCCCCCATGACTTGTTGCTCTCCTCCCCCTCTCAGCCTCACATGCATTTCCCGACTGAGTAGGAGAATGGAAGATCTGAGACAACAGGCAAACACTAACAAGCAACAAGTACACCCCGGTCCTGGGAGTAATAAGGAAAGCACAATAGACATTACCAGCGTAGAAGGTATAGATATGCAATGGTTTGGCGAAGTCCCAATGAATTGTGGAGAGAGTATGTACGGCAGAGAATTTGTCAATTATATTGCCTGTGAAACACATCCACAAAACGACGCTTCTCAATCGGTTGACAATATAATTGACAAATTCTTCTATTATCAGCGCCGACTCCTGTTCACATTTATTGAATTACACACTTCAAATAGGCTAAATTATTCTTACAATTATCGGTCCCGGCGATCGCCCGTTTCACACATCATCCCCCCAGTCAGCAGTGCAAATCACGCAGACAGGTGGCACAATCCGTACGGTCATAACTGTTGCGTAAGCGACGGTCAGACCCGGTCAAACTGAGGGGGAGGTTAGGGGAAGGGGGGGGGGGGGGCGACCGAGGGAACGAGGGCATTTAACGCACACCTGCCGCATAGATTGTGCCAGCCTTGGGTTACTGTAGGCCTGGAACATCTCTGGGAGGCAAGCATTGGCTACACGTGGGGATTAGATCTTTTTGGTAGTTACGTTTTAATGTATTTGCGCATGAAGCATACGTATCCATCAGAGAAGCCGATGCAATTTATACCTCAGCTGTGTGTGAAACGTAACCCAGCCTGGTTGGGCAATCCGCATTTCAGCATGCACCTCCTCACGCACAACGCGCAGCACTCGTGCGAGGTTTGCGGAAAGACCTTTTCCCGGCTGTGGCTCCTGCAGGTACGGTACCTAGCTAAGGGATATTATTCATTGGCTGGGTAGTCTGATACAGTACCGATTTTCGAATGAGTTTCCTTTTCACCATCCCATCAAATACGATAACTTATGCTTCAACTGCCTTATATAACAAGCAGTTACCGTGCTTGCCAGTTTCAAATACGGAACTATTTACGATGAAGCGCATAACCTAGCCCTACCGTACAACTACCGTACCCCTACCGTATTCCTACCGTATCCCTACCGTACCCTCCCCTCTCAGGGTCACCTCCGCTCTCACTCGGGTACCCGTCCCTTTGGCTGTGCGCACTGTGGCAAGTTCTTCTCCGATCGAAGCAATCTCAGGGCTCACATTCTGACGCATACAGGTAGGTAGGGTATCTACGGTTGAGGAGAAAAAGAGAAGGAATAAACTTCGCTTGTTCATTCCTGACAGAGGGAGAAGAAAGTGTGGATGAATTAGAAACGAGTTTACTGACATAACTTTTTTCGTGAATAATAGATATAATGGATAACAGCTCTTTGGAAGGACGAAGGCGCAGACTTTTTCGACGGATATTTTTTTAAATATGACCCCACCGCTTAGAAACGCTGATTCTCCAAGGGTCCGAGTTTTACTCACCTTGAATTGAATTATAGTTATTGGAATTTGCAACCATCACGGACTAATCTTTTGCACCAATAGCCAATTTATGGTCTTCTTGAAACACATTCCTCCCGGGTCTCCGATGGCTCTCCCGACCTCTAATCATGTCTCCGCTGTTTGAATAGGCTCCGTGTCTCGCGAATCAAAACAGCCGCCGACGCGCCGTGACGCGTCGCGCTAATCAGTTCATCGGGGTCGGACATTATGTCACAAAGATGACTGGCAGGAGTCGTCTCCCCTTTATCTCTCTCTCTACTCCCTCCTTACTCTCTCCCTCTCCCCCCCCCTCGCACCCTCACAGGGGGGTGCCCTGCCTCCCAGATTGAGCAATGCTTTCGGATGGTTCTAAGAGAGAAAAGCCGCCTGTGGCTTTGCGCATACAAATGAGCGTATGATAGTCATCTTGGGATCTCCTCAAGACTCCCTCTCCCTCCCCTCCCTTTCCCTCTGCACCAACACAGCTTGAAAGCCTCGCTCATTACTCATCGGGCATTGGCCGAACACGATTTTAAGCCTAAGAAGACACGGTGTAGGGGAGTATTATATAAGGGGAGGGATTAGAAGGGAAGGGGGAATGGGGGGAGAGGGAGCAACAACTATGGTACTTGGAGAAGTGGGGGGGTGAGAGTTGAGTTCACCGTATAGCTAGGCTTCAATATGAGTTAACGATTAAACAGGTGATTATGGGGAGTACGTCAAAGTATTAGAAGTAATGGCTGACAAAGACAATAGTCTGATTAGATAAAAGCTCGGCACTTATTCAAACTTTGATGAGTTAATGCTGCCTCTAAATATCCTGCAACAAAAATTTATATTCCAGCGAAAACGAAGGTTTGAAAGTTTGATGTGCAGGTGAGAAGCGGTACGCGTGCGACGCGTGCGGACGGCGGTTCGTACTGAGGAGCTATCTGAACAGACACGTGGAGACCGCCTGCAAAGCACGTCGATCCAGTACCTCGTGTAAGAGCAGCTCCTCTGAGGCTGAGATGGACGCCCAGATGGACGCCCAGATGAATGCCCTGATGGAAGATGAGATGGAAGCTCAGATGGATTCTGATCCAGAGGCAAAGGAGCAGTTGTAGCTTAGAAACTCGCCCCACTAATTCGCTTTCCCAAACATTGCTGGTATTACCTTGATCTCAAGTTCGCTAACTAATAGCTTGGAAACGTGCAACTCTTCAAGTTCTCTCAGTTTGCGATTCGCAGGTTGTTCATTTATCGACCCATCGATCTCACCCTCTCACTTATTCTCACTTACTTCGCTTTCTCAGGTGCTTCCTCCAACCAGTGTCTTTCCTCGTTTTTAGTGCAACAACAATCACTTTGTCCCTGCCTAGTCTCGATAAATATTTCCGTTAAAGCTTCATTTCCAATGCATCTTACAAAAAAAACAAGGCTGGAAAGAGAACAGAGATAGAGTGAAAAGTACCTATACTTCCTTCGAACTTCCTCAATTCCACCTTATTCCACCGTACTCACTCCAACGTATATCGATCTATCTATTCACTGAAGAAAAATGTAACAAAAAGAGAAGGAGTGAAAAGTTTAAACCTCTTCGACGCTACCGTATCCCCTTGCCTTCCCTCTTATTATCCCCAGTGACTTGTTCCCTCGCCTGATCGCGAACTGAGATTGTCATAGGAGCGAGAGGGAAAGGGACTCCAGATGGAAAGTGACGCAAGATGAGAATGGAGTGATAGATGGGGGAAGAGGGGGGATGGGTACAAATGGGACTGCAAGATGCTACGAATACACTGACAATGAGCGAAAATTCCCTAGCATAAGGCACCGCCGTGAAACTACCCTAGCGGGCTAGGGTATCATTCCCCAAAAACAGTAGGGGGAAGCCGAAATTTTAGGGTATTTTTCCGTTGGTGCCTTATGGTGGGGAATTATTCCCTAGCGGGCAAGGTTATTTTCGTTCAGTGTATGTTTCACCGCTAATATATATTGTATTTGCAGCGTGGAGCGTCTGATGCTAATTAAGGTGCTAGCCAAAATGCTTGCCAAAATAAGATTCCACCGACACAGCATTCCTAGCGTTCGATTAGCGAATGTCGGTTTCCGCTGTGATCTACCGTCACTGCCGACATAGCAATAAGCAAAAAGTCACCAATTTCAAAACATAATCTCCTCACTATCACTCCAAAGAGCTGCCGAAATTTGGTGAAGTTTCATTCAGCCATAGTGGAGTAAAGTAATTAGTTTCCAATTCGCTATTATAGTGGAATAAACCGATCCGTCCGTTGCTCTCATTCCAAAATGCGTCTAATTCTCTCCCTTTTGCACACTCTCTCGCATTATATTCGGAATGGTTTACTGACGTATCTTTTTATTCCACTATAGACACTTCCCTTCCCCTTTCGGCTGGAAGGCTGTGACCGAACAAAAGCTGTTCCCTACTACTTGACGTGCTTTTCCTTCCACGTCGCCCATTCATCGTTTATTCGTCGGTCTCCTACACACAAGTGTGTACGAGGGGTGGGCCACGGTTTACGGTAGAAGACAGTGGATGGATATTACTGTAGAGCCGGCCTGCAACCCGTCTATCTCACATTGCCAATACCGTACTTGAGGAATGAACAACTCGGAATACTATCTATAGCAACCTCGCAGAGAGGCTACTCTACAGCATTTCCCGCAGCATCTACCGTACTTTTCCGCGCATAAAGCATACCCGTTTACTCTCACGCTTACAAGGTCAACGATGTAGATGCAGCATCTATCTACAGTATCTCCAACCTACCGTAATCCCGTTCCCTATCTACAGTACCTCCAACCTACCGTAATCCCGTTCCCTCACGGCGGCACTTCAGCTGTCGTCGTCTGCATCTCCTTCTCGTTAGCTTTCTTCTTCTTGGAACAGGAGATGGAGAGAAGGGGAATGAGAGAAGAGAAGAGGAGAAGGGGAAGAATCATGAAGGGAGACGAGAGGAGAGGGGAAGGAACGACCGCCCGGGATGGTGGAGGAAGAGGGAATGAGAGGGGAGAGACACAACTTGAGAGATTGTGGGTTAATCGAGTTACCCGTTAATTTAAGCGGAATAAGAAATTTCTTGGAAGAAGGTGCGCCCTTCATTTCAGCTGAATTCTTCGTGATCACAGTAGATATGCAGACTGGTCAGTACACTGATTGTGTGTCATGTACCATCCTTAAGCGCGATGCGTCTGGTCGCCAAAAGCAATGAAACATATTGGTCAAAATGACCAGTCTTCACCTCAAGGTAATCGTACGGTCAATCCTGGAGAGAGTGACGTCACCCGGGGGCGTTCGTTCTCTCATCCAGGCCATCTTTAATGAGCACGACGAGAAACCGGAGTGGACGAGTGTTTGTCATTAGATGGATGGGGGTCACTGCTGAAAGCGAACGGAGCAAGACGAACATGCTGTGCTGGGGAAGCCTGCGGTCCGTTCGAGTTTCGGCTTTCAAACTTATTTATTCGAGCTAATTTATGCAAATTTTACGGAGATGACGAATTACTGCAAAAATGTTCTTATATTCAAAGCTCTTGTAAAGAAGCCGAGTAATGGATATTTGATCTTGCCCGGTCCTGTATTTCCTGTGTAAATGTGACTCGAGTCAAACATTGTTTTCCACTCAATATGTCCTTGCCAGGATCCTCCCTTGATCCGGTACATCCCAGTGCGATTCGTAATCATCCAGTCAGTATCGGGAAAGTGAAAAGGGGTACTCTCGCCCTCGCTCAATCTCATTGTCATTTCTCTTCGAGCGGTGTTAACTTTCGTTGCTTTATCCTATCACTTCCTGCTCTCTACTGCTTCTCTGTGTTAGTTTACATCACATTCTCGAACACCTGCTTTCTGTTCTCTGGGACATCTTGTATTGAAGCTTTTCTCGTTTCTTTATCCCTTGCTATTATTGACGAAAAAAGTTCCGTCGGTCAAATCATGCCCACTTCGTCTGAATTCCGGTTCGCAGACGAATTAGGAATGAGGGCAATTGACGGACCGTTTTCCTTGATGATGAAACTATAGTAGAGAAAAATGGAAGATATAATCGTTCCGGTCGTAGCACCGATTCCGGTACCTTTCAAACTGATCGTATCAAATTATAATGTGTACTATGCGAAGCTCTAGGGAATACTGATCTCAAAAAGCTATCGATTTCCCTGATATCTTTTCTTGGATCGGAATGGTATCGTTTCACAGCGTGAAAAAATCGCTAAACACAGTAGCGGCGGAATCACGAATTATACGTTCCGATTTTCCATACTATAACTGCAGAAGGTCTGCAAATAGGGACTACGAGTTGGATCGGATGCACGCTACCGATGTAGTAGGCATGTCCGAGATGGAGGATACTCGGAAACGGCACAACGCACCCCAAATCAGGTACGTAAGCATAAATAACATATTTCTTAAATTACTCAAACTCTTTATCTAGTGACAGCTCATTAATGAGGTTGGAAAAATTATGTTATGGATAGCTTGTGAAACACATCATCCATGCAAGAGTCCTGACAATGAGATAATAGTTAGAGAGCACAGGCTGTCAGGCTCCTGTCATTAGGGCTCACTGTCACTGTCATTGTCACTGTCACTCTCCCGTTCATTGCAGACCCTTCGTCCTTCTCTGTTCCATGTGTGCCCTGGCCACTCTTATGTCCAACATAGTCTGCTTCAACTTTGCTGTTCTCTGTATGCCATCTACAGAACAGCCGATTAATGGGGTACGCTTTTACGTATTCAATAAATATAATATTCAACTTTTACGCAAAATTCTGTAACTACAGGATGAACATTTTATGATAACTAGCTCGTATTGTATTATTATATTATTATTGTGTCACTTACGCTAAGACGGATTAAAGGAGCCGGACCACGAGTTTCTGACCATATCGGCTCTTTACGTCATTCAGTAGATCTAATCGTCTTGATTGGGTATTTTATACGATTTCATTCACTCTCCGCGGAGTAGTGAAGGTGCAAAGAGCAACGCGCTTTTCACAAAATCGGATATATTAGCCGACTGAGAAGAGATAGCTTTTGTCCCCACTCCCACCCCCGTGATATCCTTCTTCATCCCCCTGAGCTGTATCTTTATCTTTATCATCACACCGTAAGGTGTAATGATAAAGATAAAGATACAGCTCTGATTTATTGACAAAATGATTTTTTACATTGTTCTGATCATTTTAGTAAAAAGGACGATCGGAAAAGATGGGCGGAAAGGCCTAAATTGATATATCAGGGTAGCGCGGGAATTCAAATCCTTTAAAGGCGCAAAACCCAGCCGCTATGCGTTTCTCAGGGTCTACATAAGTAATGCAGCAGTCCTGTTGGATGATATTCAGCGCCGCTAAGATAGCGTTGATGAAGATAAAAGCAAGTAGAGAGTAGAATAAACCGGTCAATCAGTTGCTTTGGTTCGAAGTGCGCCTATTTCTCTCACTTTTGCACACTCTCTCGCTCGATATTCGGAATGCCGATTTTTTTTAATTCTAGTATATTTCCAATAGCAAGAGTCTTCACTGTAGGGTTCTCTTTTTTACGCTTTTTTCGGTTATATTTCAGACTTCTATGAATACCAGGAAAGGCCTACAGAGCATGAAAACTGAAAGATATCCGTAGAAAAGCGTCAAAAAGAGACCCTACTTCACTGTCAGTCGACAGTCGGCTACTCGAAACACGACCGAACCCTGCTCTTCTCCGCCGTCGCCCTCGGCACTCTCGTGGGAGTGGCGCCCGTGGCGCACGCGACGCACGCACACGGAGTCAGGAGGGTGGGTACGGTAGCTAAGGAGGAACGAAAGTTACATTGTTAGGCTTTTAGAACAATGTGCTGGAATTTTAAGCGTGGTTGAAAGCTTGTTTTTTCCTGTAATCTTCCTTATTGAAGGCTATTCCTACCTCACAGGTCTTCTTCGTCGGAGGCCTAATCTCCACAGTAGTAACTGCCATGATTCCACTACTCTCGCGGATTGACATCTCCTATTTCATAGCACTACGGTTCATTCACGTTTTATAGCTTTTGGGCTAAATCATCAATACTATTATGCTAAATAGCATAGCCGGCTCTTTTATATAGGCGCATTAAAACGTAGTTAAACCTCTGAAAACGAACAATATAGAGATGTTTAATATTAGAGTTGTGCATGAGAGTGCTTTTGATGCCTATGTTTCACAAAAGGAATGAAACCTATCGTCCAAAAGAACTCGCATGCCTATCTTCCTTCCAAAAATGGAGATTCTAGGGAATGTGTCTATCGACGACAATGTCGACCATCGGTGTGATCACCTGTAATTGGGCGGCTCTCGACCAACGGGGACTCTTCATGGGGGTTCTGACCACCTACAGTCAAGTGTCCCTCATATTCTCCATGCCGGTCACTGGAAGAGTCAGTTTCTTCAAGATATTTCCTGCACTGAACGAAAATTTCCTAGCACACGGGACCACCGGGAAATTACCTCAGCGGGCTAGGGAATAACCCTGAAAACAGTAGGAAGAGGCAGAATTTTTCGGGTATTTTTTTGCAGAAATGCTGTATGGTGGAGAATTATTCCCCAACCAGCTAGGGTATTTTCGCTTAGTGTAGTATTATCAAGAACTTGCGCCGTAAAGTCGAGAGAATAGGGTTGATTCAGTTGTGCACAAGTTCCCTGGGATGGCAATCTGTGTTCTACATCCATTCGTTTCTCTCTGGAATAGCCTACGCTGCGTGGTTTGCTGTCTACCGGGATCGGCCAGGTTTTTGTGCCTTTGATTGGAAATCTGGGAAATTGCAATTTCATCAACAGCAAAAGAATGCACACTCTCACAGATTACAGTACCCCTCCCTTCGGCAGCGAGAGCCCTTCAAAGATAATACCCTGATATTCAATAACAGTCAACAGGAATTATTGATTCGCATTTTGGGCATTTTTTTCCACACCCTTACCGGCTGCGCCATCAGTCACCAGTTTCTCCGCGCTCAAGTTCTCACTGATAAGGCAAATTTACGAAGAGAAGAGACAAGTGGCATGCCTTCAAAACTCATGATCCAGACTGTTGCTGGAAACATAAGTACTTCGAGTGTGATTATTCTAGGTACATCGTCCAGAACATGGTAAAGCCTACAAAGCAATAAATCAAAGCAACAAATTATTATCATTTAAGGATCGCTGTTATAACAAGAGGGAATTCAAAACTCTTTTTTGTAAACCTCCCCAGAATAAGAAGGCTTCCAGTTTCACACGCAGTTGAGTCCAAAACCATTAATAAACAGTGTTAAAAACGAAACAACTTAAAAACAAGCATAGATTACACGGTTGCTGGAGAAAACGAGAAATCAATAAGCGTCTTGGCTACGTGCCTCAGGGTAACGCGCGCATTCAAACGCTACCGTGTATTCGTGGGCCGGCTCGTTTAATCTGCATACAGTGGGTGTTGCTCAAACGACCGATTTGATGAAATGGTGGTTTCTCGAAATACTGGGTGTCAATCCTGATAGTTTTCTGAATAATTTTTTCAGCGGAACATCCTCTGATGACCAAAGACGAACTTGAGTCGATCGAACGGGGCAAATCCTCAGCACAACTGCAGAAGAAGGCTGCCGCGAATAAGGTTGGCAACCCGATTGATATATGTTTCAGGCTTCATATTTAGAGCATGAGAAATCGCTGTAAGTTGATTCACCAAAGACGCTATTATAGGATTCCACTGTTTAGTCTATTATATTTCACGGTTATGTAAGGCCCTTTAAAACATGAGGTAACGGTGACCTAGGTAACGGTGAAATGTCATTAAACCTATTGCAGACCCCGTATCTCGCAATACTTGCCACTCCCGCTGTGTGGGGCGTGTAGATCGCCGCACTGGGCGATCAACTTACGGTTACGGTAAGAGATACCGTAACCCTCGCAATAAATGTAGTCATTGCAAAATATAGTAATTTTAGTTTTCATAAAAATATGATTCAGTTTATCCACATCTTCGCCCCGCCCTTCATCCACATCTTCCTCGGGTATTCGATGCGCGTAACGGGAATTATAGCCGCTATGCCTGTGCTCCTCCAATTTGTGATCAAGGTGCGATAATATCTTATAACTTTTAGAGAACTATTTTTCTTTCAGACATTAATACAATAGAAATAAATGTTCCTTTATTTATTCTGCAAATAATCTATTATCATGCTTCGCAGATCATAGCCGGCTACACGTCGGACCTGCACACTGGCATGTCCGAAACAACGAAACTTCGGGTCTACAATTCCCTCTCCCTCGGAGTCTCCGCAATTCTCCTAGCCATCATGGCTTGCATACACCCGAGTTCGTTTGATCTTTGGTCGTTGACTTTTAGAAGATCACAGTAGGGGCTAGGTATGTAATGAAAATATTTGTGCTAGAAAGCTGTGGCCACAGTCCGTCATGCAGTCCCCCTCAGTATTATTATTAGTCAGCTGAGTAAATAATCAGTACTTGCATGCACACTAGTACAGTATACTTCGGACCCATAATAATGAATACGAACCCGATTCAGGTTATCCCGATTGCATCATATTCCTGCTCACGCTGGCTAATGGTATGATCGGCTTCAACAGCGCGGGATTCAATAAGGTTATTTGCTCTATCTTACAAGATATGAAACTGTAAAACGTATTTTCGGAACACCACCGCGTAACGTCTCGCTGTCTTTTAGAGCATAGTTGAAACGTATTCGAACAACGATAGTTCTTTAAAGAATCAAAGCCTTATTCATGTTCTTCGTGGATAAATGCATTCTATCCAGTCAATCTGGAAGAACC
Source organism: Micoletzkya japonica (assembly GCA_900490955.1). Classification (NCBI taxonomy): domain Eukaryota; kingdom Metazoa; phylum Nematoda; class Chromadorea; order Rhabditida; family Diplogasteridae; genus Micoletzkya; species Micoletzkya japonica. The sequence goes on from LS832538.1 coordinate 64,267, forward strand.
AGGTGAATTCCCGCCGTTCAGTCAGCGGTCGTCTTGGCCCGTCAGCATTCCGAGTTCGTCATGGCACACATCCAAGTTATCATCTGCATCGCGATGCTCGTAGCCCCCGTTCTGGTACGCTCCTTTTTCCCCTCCCATCATCAAAGAAGGGTTCGATGCGAAAATTATTACATAGCATTTTAGAAGGTCACAGTAGGGGCTATGTATCTACTGAACATATTTGTGCTAGAAAGCTGTGGCCACAGTCCGTCATGCCTTTCCCCCTCAGTACTATTATTAGTCAGCTGAGTAAATAATCAGTACTTGCATGAACACTAGTACAGTATAGATATTTCGGACCCATAGTATTCACTCTTTCCGGTTAAGGTTTCGTTAAAACTTTTTTTAAGGTTTCGTTATATTAAAATGTTTCGTAATACACAGTCTTCTAAATGTTAAGCGAACGAGCCAAAATGCTCAGGATACGGTGTTTTCCGTGCGAGAGTTCCTACCGAAATCAGGGTTATTGTTCGGCATCTCGTTCGCTTAACCTCTTCACTGTTGTCAGAACACTGTGAATAGCTTTAAAGGGTAAAACGTCTAACTCCTAACTAACTGCATTTATGCTGATTCTGAAACACATCACACCCGGTTTTCTTGGATTCAACTGGGAACTAGCCTCTTTACCTACAAACACCATCTCCCCCAGTCTTAATCTCATAACTAGATCTCGCCAATCTTTCTCGAGTTTCGTTTCGCATCGCACGCATTAGATATTCTGGGAATGTTGACAGCGAAACATAACTGGCCAAAGTCGCCGATCGATATCGATTCGTGGGCTTCTACTTCTACCTCTTCTTAGGGCAACGCTCTCATCTCTACGGGATCCCTCTCCGATTGGCGGTTCACCTTCCTCCTCCACTCGGCCCTCCTCTTCCTGTCCAATCTCCTCTTCTGCCTTCTCAGTACGGCCAAGCCGGCAATTTGGACGGAGCCGGAACGGCCGGAGACTAATAAGCGGAACCGGCCCGTCTTCGGGTGCTATGGCGTCTTCAGCGTCAACCACGCATTGTGATATCTCTTTTTTTAAGAAAATTTTTAAGCACTTAAATAGCAACGGTAAAGCATATTCGGGTATATTCCTACTACTTGTTGATATAAAGTATTCTGAAGGCAAATTTTTGCTGTCCTGTTATTGTCTAAAGTCTACTACGTTGATGGTGTTGTGGCTGTTTCGCGAAAGTTGTGTTGTCTGGGAATCTCTCGTAACTCTCTATCTCTCCCTCGCTCCCCTCATCTGTTTACTCTCACCCTCTCCACAGCCCATCTCCCCTCTCTCTGGTCCCCTTTCCCTTTGACATCCAAAGGTACCCCGCCATTCCTCTTCACTCCTTTCATTCGTGTGCGAGCCACCCCTTTCAATCTCCCCTCAATTATTTGTACATTTGAATCTCCCGCCACTTTCGCTCCCACTGCTGGAACTCTAGTCACTTTTTGCACTACAACTTCTTTCCTCATCTGTCTTCTACCCTGCGTAGAAAAAACCTTGTGAAATCATCTCTTTTGTGCTTCCATGACTCACCACTACGACTTCACATCAATTTACACTATTGCGCAATGCAGCAGCCTGAGGCACTCTTTCGCTCTTCTCTACGTTTTACCAGTCCGTGTTCCCGCAATTTCGAATGTCTCTGCGTCTCCCCAATTTCCATGCTCTCTCGCCTCCAGTCTTTTAATTTGCATACGAATCTGTTCTACGAGCTCTTCATGAATGTAGACAGCCTATCTTTTCCCAACACTTGGCTATAGTCTGTCTATTTTGACGCTAACGCCCAAATTGGCCAAAGGCAAGGCGAAGCTTCGTTTACAGAACCTTTCCTCCTCGTGTTTCTGTCCACAAATTGTTTATTTCCCGACAACTCGCGTGCCATTCTTCTATTTCTCCTTGCCCATCTACTTCCTTCTCAGTCTCAGACTCTTAGACCCCCCTCCCTTCCCTTCATTGGCTATTCTCTTTCACTGCGTTCGTCAGCTTCCGCTTCTTCCTTTTCACGATTGACCAAACTCCGGCACGGGTTCGTTTTTTTTATGTTTCAAGAGTAATATAAATATATGGGCTAGGTTTACCAACTTGTTTTTTTACTGAACAAAACTACATGCACCCGTGAATCCCTCGCACATTGTCCCCTCACCCCGTACCCCCGTATCCCTCATTCCCCCTCTCGGTCGGGACCCAACAAGGGGGACCCCTTCTCTCTCTTGAGAGTCCCGTCGGGTCGCCCCCTTCAAACCTCGCATTCATCTTCCGCATTCTACCCTTTCCCCTTCCCTTCTTCCCCCCCCCCCCCCTTAGATATACATCATTCCCCTTAGAATTGACAGTAAAACGAACATTTATCAGCAGAATTGAGCACCATATCTCTTATAAATAGAATCTCCCTACCTCAAATCAACCATAACACTGGTCAATGCTATTCTATTAGTCCCCCTGCCGCTGGCTTATACGTACTTCCCCTTCTCGCAAGTCGCATAAGAGTCCTTCCTCTCTCTTTCTCTCTCGCTTTCCCTCAAAAAGCTTCTTATTAGGTCTCGCCGAGCCTTTCTTGTTAGTGGGTTACGGTAGTTACTCTAGCATATTCGTCACCCTGTGTTTGCTTTCTCGAAACTTGGGGCATTGATTTCGAATTTCCAAGCGCTGTTCCCAATAGCCATCTATATTTCGAAAGCTTCGATCCCGTCAAAAAGATCAACGAGAATTCAGTGCGAAAATGTCACGCCACATTCAATTCCACGCTTTTTCGGGGGGGGGGGGAACTTAGATTGCGATACTTTAACAGGAATAGCTCGAGTTTCCGCGAACTAGTTGTAGCAAAACGTTTACTTCTCTCTCTTAGATACTCTCCCTCCTCTCCCTCCCTCCCTCTCAGTCTTTCCAACAAGTCACGTGTGACACTATGTCCTCCGTGCAAACTGCTCTCTCTCTATCTCTAGCATCTTTACTCTCCCTCTAAACATCCAGAGATCCCCTCTGCTAAGAAACTCTGCTAGCCATTCGGACCCGGAAAACTTTCATTCATCTACAACATAAAACTTTACAAATAAAAATAACCACTGCCATTTCAACTTAATCGCCTAAAGCCCCTCGATACAACGTCCCATCCCTCGCCTCACATCTGGCTTAGATCAAACTTCCCTCGGGTTACTGTAGATTCGAAAATTGGCACGCTGCCAAGACGCGCGTTATTCATACGAGCGATCTGTGAAAGCGTACCGTCAAGCTAGTAAATTGTGGGCCGTGTTTGAAACACTTGAAACAAGGCCATATCTCGGCTGGGAAAGGTCGTACAGAGTTCTGGTTGGAATTTTTGGAATTCTCAGAACGAGATCTACTTGTGTATCAAGTTTGGTGATGAATAGACAACTCTAAACCGGTTAAAACGTCTTTTATACATCTTGAATGAATTAAA
>LS832538.1:69168-95141 GCA_900490955.1 Micoletzkya japonica
GTCTGCTGCCCTGTCCCCCCTATATGTTCACTCTCTCTCCCTTTTACCTCTCCCTCGCACCCTCCTTCCCTCTCCCTAACTCCCCCCCCCCTTCAGTCCCTTTCAATACTCCCTGCCGACATTGAAATGAGTTCAGCAGAGGTGCTGAAGCATTATGAGGGTCGGTCGTGCATATGATAGAGAGGGGGTTTGGTCTCTCTCCGTCCCCTCCTCCTCTCCTTTACCTCTCATCCCTCTCAACCCTCTCCCCTCTACCTCTCCCTCACCTCCTTTCTTGCCCAATCGTCCCATCCTCTCGTCTCGAACACATTATTCGCAGGGACACGCAATAAGGTTCTTATGGGGAGAGCGATAGAGAGAGAGAACGACTAGAGGTTGGGCCCTTTTCCCATCTAGATACGGACTGTAATACCTACTGACCGAGCGTTTCCCTGTGTTACTTATGCTAATCCTCCCTTTCAGAATTCCTTCTTTTCATAATTTCGAATAGGCTTAGATTACTCTGGAATATAGAGTGCTTTTCCTACATGTGAATAGACTCCATCTATAGTCTAGGAGGGACTTACATGCTTCATGTTTATGCATGCTGCTGGGAATCACAAGCTTGCGCCTAGAAATCGAGAACGCTACCATTCCTGTAGTTCATTTGAATAGTGTTTACTCCGAGCCGTACGAATACGTTTCACCTAGTCTATATAAGGTGTTCAACAGGGTCTTTTCTGATAGATTGTAGCACCTTCGTAACATTTTAATATTTTATCAGCTCCAGGCGCGCGTCTAATTGTTGTCATTCACTCCTCGTATTCTTTGTACCCTCATGATTCCATCTTGTACCCGTGCATTGTCTCATTCCCAATCACCGTAGCCATTCATGGCATTATTCGTATTCACATCGCGTGATGAAAACTAGCGGAAAATAGTCCCCACCCCTTATTCCTTCCAGGATTACGGTCACACGGCGACTTGCTTACGTTCATTTCCTCCTACTTTTACCTAACCCCCCCCCCCCTTCCGCTTGATATCGGGTAGATTCCCCCAAGATAAGGAAGTCTTGATGCTTATCGTGTGTTTGTGTCGTCGAGAGTTCGAGCAAGACTGAAGTAAGCCACGTCGACTTTATATCAACTCCTTTTCACTTCAACTCGATGCAAATCATCGTTCCAGAAATCACTATTTTCAGTCATAATGTGTAGCAAAGGCGGGGCAAAGGTGGAAATATGAGTATAGTGCCGCGCTATTGATAGCTCCGCCTAGCAACGAATCCTAGCCTGAGGGTGCTACTAGGGGAAGTATGCCCCTCTCAGTCACAGACCAGGCCAAACCAGGAAAAGGCTCACTCCGCCCAGTCCATTGTCTGAAGTCCCACAGTCCACTAGTGCGAAACCACTCATTTCACTCAGCCTTTTTCCACTTCCTCATACTTTCTTACTCTCTTTATTAGTGCTTCACGAGTATAGCTGAAGTATGTACGGGGTACAAATCGGCTAAGAAAGTAATCTTTCGAATATTCGGACGCTTTCGGGGCTCGGAAAATGTAAATAAGATGTTCGCAAAGTTGATCGAACCCAACCCCCTAGAGTCTAGCAACGCATAGCAATGCTAACCCTTTAGCCCTTCCTTCTCTCGGCCCCAATCCCCTCGGGGGTTGCTTTTTGCGCAGTCAGAGAAGAAGATGAAAGACTGCCGACCGTACCCGGCTTAGTTATGTTTCACTAAGCATTTTTAACCTTGTTTCTTGTATAGTCCACGCTTGTTGTTGTTCCTGCCTTCATCTATATTTCCTTGTCCGTAATACGGACTATATTCAGGTTGCCAGCCAGAGAACAGCTTAATTTTGTGGCTGACGCGGGCGATTGCATTTATGTGGGAACCAGCAAGTCTTGCGGGGAACGAAGTTAGGCAAAGTTGCTCGATTGGGCAAATTGGGTAGACACACGTAGGAGAACTGGCATGGCAGCCGTTCTTTTTAGCGCACTTTTTACATCGTTACTCGATACGCGATACTCTGTACTCTAGTGCTCTTCCTCTCAAAGTTCATCACAGTCGAATCGATTACATGGTACCTTCAACATCATTCCTGGCATCGTATGAATGCTGGAATGTCGCTAATTGGCAAGCACACAAGAGTGGACACTTCTCTAATAACCAGCGAGAATCGATATTAGTCGGGGAATGATGTTAAAGGGGGGGGGGGCATAGCATCATCTCTCTCAAGAGGCAAAGCCTTCCGACATGTTTACTGTCTATCAGTACACGTCCCCTGCTCTCTGGACTCTCTCACTTTCGCCTAGTCTCTCGTCGCACACTCCACTATCTCTTGTATCGCACAGTTTCCCTCTCCTTTATGACTCATCTTCGATTCTTATCGACCGACGATTCTAGGCAATTTCATAGAGGGGGCGGTCATGGGACTCTCTGCTTCTTTTCATCTCTCTCCCCTCCCTTTCATATTCCCCCCCCCTTCTAAGCTTCCTTATCGATGCTTTCACGTTGATATGCCTTCCGGTGTGCGGGGATACTGTAGGCCTTCCGCTTCCGTGATTCTCTCCCCATTTGTCTTCTGTCAAACGTCGGCCACTCAGCCGCACTCGCTATCTGTATCATCTCGCTGTCCTGTGTCATGCGCGCATTGTTCTTTCTGCCGTCCCACTTACTTCTACGGAAATCGATAAATCATGAATGTTAGTATGCACGTTTCCTCCTTTTTACACCTCAAGACTACCCATTTGACCACACCCTAACTAGATTAGACGGGAAAACTTGGGCCCGAATCACGGACGCAGTCAACTGTCGATAAATGCGACGCGTCATCTCATTTGGTTGATAGGAAGGGAGGAGTGGTAGATAAAGTAAACTATGCGCTGATTAGAGAGACCAGAGCCCGAAATAACCCTCCCTCTTGAGAAACGCGTGTTTATTCGGCAACACGCGAGAGAATCACGAGTTGGGATTACGGTAGGCTACCGTAATCCAGCCCCGTCAGCTAACTTGCCTGAATATCATGTTTCGCTCGTATCCAGGTGCGTGGGAGAGTAATTAGGCTAGTCGAGTGGCGAGTGTGATGAAGTAGTTGACAAACACCATTGGAATGCCAGCCATCTGACCCGCCGGACAGCACGTGACCGGTTTAGACCGCGTCCGCGGCCGGTTAATAGCGTCGGCCGCGCGCGCTCTGCCCAAGCTTTACTTTCGCGCTTTCGAACGCGTTTTGAATGATCTTTGATCTCTGCTTCTCTGGTCGTTCTTGTATTGAACTCTTTCCGTGTCCTTATCTACCGTAAATGTTGTGTACTGCTCTCGTTCTCGTCGTGATACCCCCCTCCAATCGATCCCATCACTCTCCTCCCTTGCAGATGTCGATTCCCCTTCCGAAGGCGCCCAATACGCACCTTCCGTCGACGCGCGTCGATGCGTTGTGGGACGCGGACGCCCCGAAGTACCGCGTCTGCTGCCGGTGAGCTATTTCCCGAATGGGGGAAAGTACGATAAGCTATTTCCCGGATGGGGAAAGTACGGATGAGTTGCTTACGCGCTATGCGGATATGTTTCACCGCCAGCATTTCTAGTGAAGCAATTGCGAAAACTGTTAACGTTGAATCGCTTTCATCTTAAAGAAATAATACCCAGTAAATCTAGAGTAGCAGATGTTTTGCATTTGACAATCGGCGAACAGCTTTGTCACATAAAACCGACGAATCAATTGATTCGCGAGGCAAATTGTAGAGTAGTCATGTCCACTGTTTATTCCATTCCTCCCCTCCTTTCTCTGTCTCCATTTTCCATCGCTCAACATCGTCCCCCCTTGTGTTTGCCTTGGCATCTCGGATTACTGAGTAGCGGAGTGTCTCTGTCAAGGCAATTGATGAAGCCAGAGAATATATTATATAGAAATAATTACAAATAAATATATAGAATAATAAATATTCGCAGAATATATTATATAGATATTCGCAGAATATATTATATAGAAATAATTACAAATAAATATATAGAATAATAAATATTCTTGAGAAACAAGTCCCTTTGCCGCGTTCCTATGAAAAAGTCATGGAGGATAAAGTAGGAATGACGCTTACTGGCGGGAATTTAATAATTATTTAAATATAATTTTCAGTCGTGTGCACGTGACGCGTGCGGCAACGATCATCGCGTACGCGCAGTTGTCCCTTCTCGCGCTATTCACCGGCCTTCTCCTTGTAGTCTACGGCCGTGCCATGTTCGTCGACCCTGCCAACGACCACTGGATGGTCCACGCCGGAGAGAGGTAAGCAACGAGATTCCGGGAATTGGGCTAAAAGCCGGATGGGAAAGACTATTTGACGGATTACGGTAGTCCTGGAACTAAACCCGAGCAAAGTAGAAGCTATTCGAGGGATTCCAGGGTTACAGTAGTCGTGGAGCTGAAATACGGCGTGAAGTAAGAGAGATGTTTGAGAGGCTCTGGGGATTACGGTAGTGCTGGAACTGAGAGCATGATCAGACTGAGCGAACATTAATCTCCATTTATCTACTTCAGCCTTCTAAAGAAATATCCTCCCCCTTGAATGCATCCTAATGTACAGCATGTTTGGGCATGCATCTTCCGTTCAAAATAATGAAAAGACTTACCGTAGCCCAATGTTCCACCCAAGACACGTAATACTGCTAGTAACAGCGCTACTACCGTAGCCTACAATAACCCTCTTCCCTCCAGATACCTGGCGTCGCTCGTGATGGCAGTGGGCATGCAGCTGTGCCTTGTCCTGATGCTTCTCCACGGAATCCGCACGGAACGTCGTTCCTTCCTCCTTCCCTTCATCGTCTTCGCCACCCTCGCTGCTATTCTGGCTGGAGTTCAGGTGAGGATTATGGAGTAAATAGAACATGCCACTCGTGATGGTTAGCATCGCGGGATACGAGGTTTATCATGAAGCGCATAGCCATGACAACGGCCTGAATGGAAACGGAGTAGTGCTGCAGAGAGCAATTGACTAGCCGAAACAGTACTAGCTTTGAGCTTCTCTTATTACGGCAAAAAGTCTCATCAACACGGCAATACAACAAGTACACATCTGAATGGCGCCGGACAGTTCCACTGGGCCCAAAACCTATCTCTCCCTCTGTCAGATGTGGTACGACGTCACCCACCGCCCCAACGTCTCCTCCTCGGCCTTCTCGCATCTCCTCGGCATCATGGTCCACATGTGGTGCATCAACGTCATCTGGCGCTGCTATTGCTACCTCGGAGACAAGAAGGTATGAAAGGGGGGAGGGGGTGGACTAGAGTGTAGTTTAGGAGACTCTTTCTGACTCATTTCGAGGTCACGCTTTTGTAAATGCTAGGACATTTCTGCAGCATGAACGCTGAAGAGAATCATTAGCGCTTGAAGTTCTGCCGTGAAATATGCATTCCATGTTTTTATTCTTCCTTCATAGTTGTAAATCCTGAACGCTTTAATAGTAGTGGAGTACGGTGGGCGGGCTGAATCGCGAACTGAACCGCCTAATTGCAGGTCGCGGAGCACATCGGAGAGCAGCTCCAGGCCACCTCGCTGGCTTTCACCTTCGACTACTCGCAGCCCCCCGCGTACGGAGAGGTGAGAAGAGGGTTACGGTAGGGAGGGAGGGGTACTGTAGGGGATGGGGTAATGGTAGGGAGGAGGTGGTTGGAAGGGACGGGTACTGTAGATGAGAGATTTATGTTGAAAATCGAAGATAATATGGGTAGGGTTAGCTTAGGCTAGTGCGAAGGGAACATCGTGGATATAGGTTACGGTACTCACTTATTGTGTTTCGTTCCAGGTCGTCGCTGGCGAGAAGCGCCCTCTGGCCATGGCCTAAGGCGGACGCAAGAACAACAAGAAGATCAAGAATTCTCCCCCCCCCCCCCTGTCCCCTCCCCGGTCCTATATACTGTAGCTTCACCTCGTCCACCGTTCCTATTTTCACCGACCGTTTTATGTCGTAGACTTATACCCCTTCCCCCTCTCTTGCGTTATGCAGTAGTTTGTCGTATTTCTAGCTCTTGCTTTATTCCCCCACTCACTCACCCCGTAATAAGACCCCTTCGGCTGTACACACACCAAATGGCGCTACCGTAGTGCTACCGTAACCTTCGTATTCTGTCCCGGACCCCGATTCCCCCATCCGTTTCAAACACTTGTTTCTACCGTAGTTCATCACAGCAAAACCTAAGCAAAACACAATCCGTTTGTTTTATTATTTCAACTACCGTAATCCTGTTATTACAATACCGTAGTCCCTTGATTCCCGCCCGTACAATACTAAGCGCATAACGAGTTAGCCTCCCTTTGTTCTCGCACCTTTTCCCCATACCAGTCCCCCCTATACTTCAGGTAATTCCGCTACATTTTAATTGGCACGTGCAACCAAGCAAAAAAAGAAACAACTGTAGCCAGCAATGATTTGTCCGAAATGACATGATTTTCAAACGAATAGTTCGCATTCATTCCTACTCTTTTCCCCTCTTGGAGACTTGTATTGTTCTATGTTGCGTTTTATATCAATAAAGGAAAAGTTGAGAGATGACGTGGAAAGTACTACTGTGCATGTGGTCGACAGACTCCGCTTTTACATTTACGCTAAAAAGTTCGGTGAATTGTAAGGAATTCGGCAGGCGCCGTGGTAGAATGTTGAAATCGAAGCGTTGATAACGGCGCGTGTAGAAGCTTGGAAACGATGTTCTCTTGAAGTCAGTTCTCTTCTCATTTTATGATCTCTGTCTAGTTTCCCCCTCCCTTCGTGTTTATACTCCTTCATAAAGTAGAGGCTAACGACGCGTCGTTTCGTTCAGAGCTCTTTATCACTGTTTCTCTTGATGATAGTTGATATGCTCGAGTGAACAGTATGGTATGCATGGATCGGTTGGCTGGGATGATCTAATAAGGGGGGATTCACAACGAAGTGAGCATTCATTACGAGAATATAGTCACCGGTGACTCGGGGGGGGGGGGGAAGGAAAACTACGCATTAACTGCATCAGTAGGCAGCGCACAACGCAAGTACGGTAGAGACCGTTTGGGAGAATTCTGGACATTAATTTGCTTATTATTCAGGAAGGGTCAGAAAATTCAGTATCCAGAATCCTTGAGGTTCGCATACTTATGCAAGACTACAAGACCACACCGTACACGGAATAGTGAAACAACGAAATGTCACTATGCCTGTTTCAATTGTGCGTGATATGTTGTACTATACACAGTAATGGTCGGGAGTCGTCGCCGGGGTGAATACCGTAATCTCAGTTGAATGCAACGGGGGGGGAATAATATACAGGCAAAAGTTGGGCGGTTTGTGGGGTACACAATTGTGGTGGGGGATTATTATGCTAGTCTTATACCGTGCACGGAATCATGACGAATTGTTAGGATGGGGAGAATGTGGAAGAAGGGTGGGGGGGGAGGATTATGTTATCAAGACTAGCCGATTACAAAGCTTTTCGTAGAGCAGCTACATATGGGGGACATAATCGAGGAGCTACGTAGGGGGAGGGGCTACAATAAGGCAAAATGGCGGTACCCGGAGTGGGATGGGGGATCATGCCGGTCGGTTTCCGCATTGTTTACGGAGAATAGCGGAAGGCCACCGAATGATGCAATTTATGGGGGAAAGTGATTGGGCCTGGACAAGACGGACGCACATGGAAAGAGATCAGCGATGGGCACACGAAATAGCGAAATGGAGGAACGATGCTCAGACGATGACGTCGTTTTCAGCATGTTTCAACTCTTCCAGTATCTGAAATGCGATACTCTACCACTTTATCGTTATTCTGTTCTGGAATCAATCGTGGGAGTAATGTAAGCTTTGAGGAGTGAAGCAGAAAACGTACGCTGACTAGACTGTCGATGCCGGTCAGATATCCGTCCTCGCCATTGCCCACCTCCCATGGTGTTCGGTGAGTCATCTTGCGGCAGTTGGGAGACCTGGAATAATATTCTTTATTTTTTTGTTTAATTTTCACTCACGCCATTCACCGGCGCACTTCACTATTGTATTGTACTAGCGCCTGAGCGCTGCTTTTTGACCTGTTTGATTTATTTGCGAAACTCACTTGACAGCCTTGGCAAAGTCGATCATCCATACGCCGACTTTTTCCTTGTCGAAGAGCACTAACAGCGACGAGCCAACGACCTGAACAATAGACTTTACAACTTTAAAAGGATAATGAATAAAGTGAAAAAGAACGCTTCGAAGACAAGGTTACATAAGATACCTCGTGATCGGCGAAGAACTGGCTTCGTTCAATGGCGCCACGGAGAGCGATTAGCCGCTTCAACAAGGCGTCGACCACACGCGACCTATAATATCAATTATGTAACAATACAACAAAATTAATTTAACTAATTGAGTAAAAAAACTAATGATCTATGAGTTAAAAGTAGTGCGGGGCTTCGCGTACCTTTCCTTGCCGAGGAACCACCGGAATACCGTGGCCACATCATCGGCAGTGCGCACCTTCTTGAAGTCCTTCTTCAGCTCACCGCCTTGCATCTGCAATTTCGCCGATCTTTGGGGTCTTTCCACGAATCCTTATGACGGATTATTGGTTTATGTGCCGAAGAAGTATTGCGAAAGGTTAACCGCCTCTGCACGGGCTTCGGCCTTTTCTCAAGAACCCATGCGTGAGGATTGCTTTATTGGCTCACGTGCTACAGCTGCATTACCTTAGCGGCTTCTATGCGGAACCCGAGATTGGCCGAACTGCTTTCTCGTTCACGAAAGGTCATGTAGCGAAGCTTCGTGATCGAACCCCGTTCCCTGCAAGAATGTCCTTGTCTTTAATTCTTCTTCTTCACCTAATGCTGAACGCGTTTCACAACGCAGATCAATAAGCCGTTAGTTCACGGGGTATTTTCCCCCTCGTCGTCTCGGCCCATAATCGCTTATCAGTATTTGCACGGTCGACCCGCTATGGGACTGACTCGTCTGCCCGTCTGGGCCCTCCTCGTTCCCTCGCTCTCTCCTGGACCACAAGCTATCAGCGTGACAGGTCTTTGTATGTCTCTCTCCACTCTCTATCGCTTATCACTCGTCGCCCGGGTGGAGCCCGTCGTTTACGGCCCTGACTATGCTAACGCCTTTCTGTGTGCGTTTCGACCCGGAATCGCGGGCGACTGAAACCCGCGCAAATGACTAGGCTACAGATGGCGACAAACTACGTGAGATAGCGAGTGGGTTGTAAAGATGGTGAGAGACGGGAATGGCGACACAATAATAGACTGCCCCCCCCCCTTACCTCTCTTCGTCGGTGGCCTCGTACGGGTCGATATCGTTCATCTTCTGGAAGAGGTCCGGTCGCAGCTTTTCGTTGAGCACTTCCGACTCGAGGAATGTCCGCGTTCCTGCAAACATTCTTCATTCGCTTATTGCGAAAGACGGAGAAACATCATTATAATTTATGTTGGTTAGGAATAAGAAGCACCAAGACGCACTCACCGATCTTGATGTCCATGATGGCCGTCTGCGAGGGATCAGAGAATCGGGAGAGCAAGTCCTCGATCTCGATGAAGGCTGAAGGGGGCAGTTCATACTAGGAACAGTCTCTCTCTCCTGCAGCCCTTTCCATGACAGGGAAAATGCGCGGTGCTTACTTTCGTCGTTCTTCTCGATGACTTGGTAGAATTTGGGAGCGAAGCCGGCGAGTGCCGGGTCGTCCTGCAAAGGGATGTACACTCAGCTGTCGTCCTCGAATTTCGCCAAACGAACGGACCTGTATCGCCTGGTACGCCTTTCCCTCGGTGCACAGACCCGTCTGCTTCTTGTACAGCGAATTGCACGAGGCGGGGATGATGCTGCCTGTAACGTTCTGTTGTTGACCCTTGTTATCGACCCTCTCGACTACAAGTATGACTAAATAGGGCAGAAGGTACGTGTGATTCAGCGATGACCAGTGCACGTCGCCACTCACCTTCGTGTCCGCTGAGTTGTATCCACTTCTTTAGCCGTTCCTTGAGCCAGCAGTCGATGGATTCCTTCGGAAGGGCCGTGATGGCCATCGTCTCGACCGAGACCTGCAAAGCGAATTTCATTAAGTAATTAAAGAAACGCTTGTTTTGACCTAGCTCCTTTATGCAAGAGAAACGCTAACAAGTTTCCTTTAGCTTTGACACGCACCCCTACTTGGGCGCACATGTAGTTAGACGGTATATGGTTATTCAATAGAAGAAAGGCAGAAGAAAGGCGCGGAAGGACGGCTAGTAAGAAATCGAGTTTGCACCAACCTAGTAATCTAGGGCGTTACACTACGCATTACGCAGAGATGTAGCCAACGACCATATCGCCGTCAATACAATCCGTCACAGGTCATGATTGTATTGTCATGAGTGGCGGCCGGGTGCTGAGCTCTGGTGGGGCAGACGTTTGTAAATTGCGGACGACCGAGTGCACGCGGCGCACCACCGGCCTTACCATAAGCGACTTCTCCAGGGCCCGGCTAATCTTGGGAGCGGGAACGACAGGCATGGACGAGGGGGACGGACCGAGTTGGAAGGGAAGAAGCTGTCGAGGCGATAACGAAGACGGGTAGCGAAGGCATACTTTGGATGGCATGTGAGTGGAGGAGGAAATGGAGGAGAGGAGACAGTGCGGAGCGAGTAGGAGGTTGAAGAAGAGAAGAAGAGAGGAGCGAAGGGAGGAGACAGATAATATCTAGATCGTATCGCGCGTGGGTCGCCCTTGATGCCACTTTGTCGCTTACTGCATAGCTCTGTTCGCCAGGAAACTTCTACTGTCAGTAGCACAGGATAAGAGTACGGTAATGCTGATAGACTAAGGACGACTGACCATGATACGCCGAATGGCAACCAGTGAAGGCATCGTTTCTCGCAGTCGTCCCATACCGTCTCCGCACGCTACACCACACACTATCGGTTGTCACTCCGAAATGCGGCCGATTGAGAGTCATGCCTCTTCCTCCCCCCTTCTTATTCCCAACTCCTCCTCCTAAGCCGCTTAAGCAGAGCAGCGCTATCTGCCCACTCAGGCAGGCGTCACCAACGAACCTTTCACGACGGAAATCGACAAATTCGCACAAAACTCGACCTATGAATGGCAGGGACGGAGGGCGTATGCGCTAACCCTACGTCGTGTTTCTGGGACCACATGCGGGGGCTAGACAAGCGTCATTGTCACTGCAGAGAAGCTTTCTGACCTCTGAACTGCACGAGTAGGCGCGTCGGGATTTGCTGTGTCCGAAGAGTCGTCGACCGTAGGTCAGCATGGGCGAGTCCTCCTCCAACGAGAAGCCGCCTATCGTCATGGCATCCGACCGAAGCATCAGGTTCTTCGACGTTATCAGCCTTGGCACGATCGGAGTGCGGTAGCTGACGGGGTGAGAGGTCATGCTGACTGACTGCGATGCCTACGAGATGGGAAGACGACGACGACTAGCCGAGAGAGTCGAGGGTCCTGGCAGGAAAGGGCGTCAAAGTGAGAGGGCTGAGGGGTCCCGTGATAAGCGGCGGGTGAGAGAGGAAGGAGGAATGAAGAGACGCCAGACGACGACGACAACCACGGTGACACTTTATGACCCGACCGCATGTGAAATCAATGCGAACTGGTTAAGTGCGGGGCCTTTGTTGTCTTCCGACTACAGCGTATCTCGGAGCCTCAGGTGCAGCTGATTAGGCCGCGGTTCCGCTTGGCATCGTGCCAAAGATAATGCGGCCGGCTGCTGACCGTGTGATGTCATCTGGAAGCACGAGAGCACTTCCGTCCCGGGCATTGACTGGCTTGTTCTCTCTTCGATCTGACTATCGAGCCGTCGAGTATGATAACGAGCACAAAGGCGATTATACTCAACTGGTGTTATTAGTCATGAGGAGTCTCTCACGATCGTCGTAAACGTCGCTATTGTGAAGCCGTAAAGGCGAGAATACAGACAGGAAGGGAGTGAAGACGAAACTCTTTTTACGATAGCAAGATAGAAGACGTACGGTGGAGACGCAGCAAAGCACAGTGGAAAGGCGATCCATTTCCACAGCGTTCGGGCTCTCGACGACGGTCATGGGAGGGGGTTCTCGGCGAAGCGTGGTATTGCCCCGCTCAAACTGTGCCGAGGAGGAAGGCACCGACGATATGAGAGGAGTGAGCCACATCACTCGGCTTAGAATCATGCTTCGCAGCTTATTTCGTTCTTGGTGGGTCACACCAGGTTACTCATAAACGGAGAGTTCGTGGGCGTCCGATAATGTCCGTGGGCGTGGGTAATTGGTTGCGCATGACAGTACCATACTAGGGTGCTGCTTCTCTGGTCGCTGAGTACACACGTCTTCAAGCGGCGCTTCTAGTCTAGCGATTAAGGCAATCAGTGCATGTCCACGACAGAGCGCCTAGAATGCCGGGGTTATCCTACAGCATGTTGCAAAGTGCGTGAGAAGGCGATCTTTGAGTCAGTTTTTAGCAGTCTCTTTGCAGGCAAAGTACGTGGAGGAGGCTTTTCGCTTATCATTCACAAGCACATTTTCGAGGGAAAGTGAGAGAGGGAGACCAAGAGTGAGAGCGAATCGGCGTATTGTCGCGGCTTAGTCCCGCTATGCTGTAGATTACCGTGCTTGGCTGGACTCCGACCCTTTACGAATTCTCGGCGTACACAGTGATTTCTGCGATGGGCTCTGTACGGAGCATGTCACGTCGGCGCGTAGTGATTCTCCTCACTACTACGCAGACTGCGTGCCAGAGTGGCATTGGGTGTGAAACCGCGCGATGATCCCACTATTGGGCGTTCCCCCCGACGGCATGACATTGTCTCATGACGCAGGCGCGGTCCTGATGTACATTTATGCGACCATGTACTCGCCACTCAATATTTGATGTCCCGGAAATGATAAGAGCCGCCGGAACGTAGGCGAAAACAAGCAATGAGTTGTACGCGGAAGGACAAATGAAATCGTCATAGACATTGAATTGAGAGAGTGAGGACGATTGTACCGAAGAGGAGAGCACTTGCACATAGATTAAAGGGCACTTTGTGACTAGCAGGTAAAACTACTTTGATTCCGGTTAAAAACCTTAAAATCCAAGATAATTGTACAAAACACGAGTCCGGTGCACTAGTTGATCTATAAACTCACAAATCGTCGGAAGACGCCGACTTCACTCCACCAGCGTCGTGGAGGGCTGCCGGAGGGTGGCATATCGAGGAGTTCTAGGTCCCGAACGGATTGCGACGTCTTAGAGGGTACGGTAAGCGGCGGACGAGCCAGGAGAGCAGACATGTCGACGCGAGGAAGCAACAGGTAGAGTGAATAATGCTATCATCGGTCGGGCGTAGGAGGAGGAGGAGGTGACCAAAAAGCACAACAGAAACACAAGAGGATAAGCGGCGGCCGTGGCTAAATATGGCACCAAACGGCAGTAGTGACGGGCGAAAACACAGAGAGATTGGGAGATGATGAAGTGGTGCAGCGATAGCGAAGACAATGGGATGAGAGGCGGCTGATTGTTTGGTCGTATTCAGAGAGTGGGAAAGAAAGGCAGGAATAGGTGTGGTGGGTATAGCAGAGGAAGTGGAATACTCTCTCGGGCACACTTTGCTCTGAGCGATCTTTCCGCGCATTACTGGAATCCTATCGCACGAAAGTAAATAATGGACTATTTCGGGAACGTCTACGGGTGAGATAGTCTCTATCGAAAGATGGCATCTCCGAAATACATGACGATGTGGCCGCTTCGCAGCAATGGTGAGAAAGACGCAGTAAACTGCCAGACAGAATGATGGACAGTCGCGACTCATTCGCTCTCCCAAGATCAAAAATGGACGACCACTATGTATGAATGCGTGAATGAGGCGGGGACTTCGCTAGTAAGGTCACGGGGTTCTGGTCGCCGGTTATGAAGTGCATGCCGAAAGAGAGAGCAGAACGAGAGAGAATGAGGGGAAAGACACTCTTGAGGTGAGGAGCCTGCATGTCGCACGGCGATAAACGTGTCGAGATAAAGCGAATTAGAGTGGCATGACCCTCCTCCTCGTACTCGTGTTAATGGCTTTTAGCCATGGGTCAACAGCATAGGTCAACACGAGACCGTACGACTAGGAGATGCTCACTAACAAGGTTGTTGATGAAACAGCGGCTTGACCCGCTTGAGGTCTGTAGTTGGAAGGGACGCTAAACAACTGCAGGAGTGCGATAAGCAACGCGCATTATCAGTAAGACAGAGATGATGGGGCACGAGGGCTGTGTTAATGAGCGAGAATCGTAACGTATCGTACCCTGGCTATGTGAATGGGCTAGCGCACAACAACATGAACTTCTGACATGCCGTATACAGTAATCGGCGTGCCATGGGTCATGCGTCACGAAACGTCGTTAAGAGTACCCCGAGATATACTCGAGATAAGACACCGACATCGCCGCCCGCGCAACTCGTCTTTGCTAATATGCTTACTAGTCACAACGTTCTAACAGCAACTAAAATGTTAAGCAAACGAGAAGCCGAAAAAATACCCTGGTTTGCGCTGAAACTCTCGCACGGAAACCATATGATTACAAACATTTGGGCTCGTTCGCTTAACGTTTAAGACATTGTGTGAGCAGATGGACAACTTCTCAAATGGAAAGAGCCTACGCAGTTCGCATCCGGTCTACGGTGCCGATCGCTATGTAGTTTTCGAGAACTCGAGAGTCAGTTATTACTCACAGACGGCATACTAGCCCAAGGTTAGCTCCGCAATCCTTCGACAAAGGGGGCTATCCTCGTCGAATTACGAAGATTGCAGCGGAAGTGCCCCGTATGATCGTCTGTTTGCCCCTTCGCACCCCGATCTATGCTATCCAAACAGCGGCTGATTATAGAGCCAACACCACCCAATACCATCTCGGCTCACCTCGAGTAGCGCCCGTATCGAAGTCTCCGAGATGGTCTTGGACTTGCGCTTCCAACTCCACTTCTTCCACCGGCACTCCATCTTCGAGCGACGAGATGAAGGGGGATCGATGCGGGTCACAGGAGATTGGCTGTGATCGAATCGACAGCGATGGGGACAGAGAGAGACGCGAGACAGTGGCTTATTCACTTGTCTCTCCCCCTTGCCTCCTCTCCCTCCCGTCCTCCCTTCCCCTATCTGCTCTCTTCGTCGGCCGTCTCTTCTCCCTGGTTCCCTTCCTCCCTCCGACTCGGCTCTCGGCACACAAATAATCGTTCGTATCATCGTATCTCCTCTCCTCTCCTCCTTCCCTCGTTCCTCTTCCTCTTCTCCCTTCGTTCCCCTCTTCGATACTCCAAGTGCCTATTCATCGCACACTCCAACGCGTGACATTTGGAGGGCCGCAGAAGGCCACTCAGCGCTGCAGAGAAGTCAAGACGCGATTCGAATTATGCTTTCACCACAAATGGCTACACCATCAAAATATAACCTGATTAAAAGATTAAACGAAGAGAAATTAGTATAACTGAAGAGAGATGAAGCCAGATAGACACAGGAGCGACCATCGGATAGCACACGATACCGCTCAAGCTTTTTGAGGGCCCATTGTTTTCGCAAAACCTTTCAAGTGGTTGGTCCGTCGAAGATCAGTGATCCCATCGACCCGAGAATCAGTGCTTTTGATTTAACAGCTCCATCTCGGACGGGTCGGTCAGATAAGGGGAGGGGGGCATCCACGCACACGCTCACGAATCAAGAGAACTTGCACGCGGTCCGTCGCGGCTAAATATAGCGGGCCGCTGCAATTTCACGCGTTGCACACCCGTTAGATGAAGCGATGGGGCCAAGAACGAGGGACATAAAAAGGAGGCGAATGGCAGGGACAGGGAAGGAGTGGAATGGCAGACACGTTGCTCGCTTACGAGCAAGGTGTCGTCTAGGAATGACGGACACGGGACGTCAACAGGCATCCTGTGAATGCACGCGGTGACGGGTCATTAGGATCAGCGCGTCGGCTATGACTCGCACTTGCGTGCATCTGCACTAACTATTATATGCGCATTTTCACTGGACCACTATTGAAATGATTTTTGGGAGATTCAAGGGTGTTTATGAAGTCTCAACATTCGTACCTGTACGAGTTGTCCCATGACGTGCCGGTAACTTCCGTCTTCCCCGTAACTGCTCTCCGCTGTACCGTTGCCAGAGTCCTGTACATAATGGCTATGCGTGTTTCTAAGTAAGGAATTATATGGAGTGAACGTTGAGAGGCACTGCTTTCCACACAATTAAAAACAAATTTGCTCATATTGTATATAACGATTACCTAAGTTAGTTGAGCGTATGGTCTCAAATTGCTATGCGGTTTCGTGAACGTCATGATCATATTGCTATGCTCTACCTGTGATGGCGATACCGACTTGGCCTCGACCGACTCACACCGTCGATCCTTCTTCTTGATTTCTCTGGGCTTCTCCTAAGAATAAGCTGTTTGGAAACGTCTTGTAGTAAACTCGTGACCGGAATGATGGCAGTAATTCGTACTTACCACCTGATCAGCCTCTCCGAAGCTCTTCCTCTTGAGCCGTGGCGATGCCTTGGGTGAGGGGCGGGGCGAGGGGAAGGGAAAGCAGCGAATGATCTGGAATCAGTTTCTGATTACACACACGGCTGGTCGTGATGCACCCGAAAGTACGGGAACCTGGCCCATAAGGAAATGACATCAGGCGGACGGGGAGCTGTGCTGTAACTGTTTGCCTACGATCTCTCCCTACGAACCCCGTGAAATGGGTTCACGTGCCGGAGAGAGCGCGGAACCACGTTCTGTTTGGCTAGAGAGAACGAAGGCCGACGATCGGTTATATGCGAAACGGATGTAGGCATACGAGGTATAGTATGTATGGGGGCGACAAAGGACGACAGTAAATATGCGTGATACCGATCCATTGTGCACGGTATTCTCGCTTGCATCTGTTCTGTGATGATAGGGTGTTTTCTGGAGCTGTTCAAACAGTGCCTTTTCATGACTACGTTTCACGCGTTCAATATAAAATATACATAGTTGAGACACGGGCTCAGACGTAAAACATGTGATTTTGCCAGCCCTAGTCTCTTACGTTCATGATTCGTTCGTTGGAAGACTGTGCGATGGGCGAGGTTTCGCCCTCCGAGTCGGTTGGCGTCGGAAGATTGAAACCCGGCCGGTGAACCGCATCCACATCCAGCCTGCAGCAAGTAGTTCTCTGTACATAAAAATTGAGCTTTTAGTAAGCTCTCTCATACCTACTTATGAACTGTACTGTGTCATTGCCTGATATTAGCATTGCCTTTCTATTTAAGTGTGGATAAATCAATCAATCAATCAGTGTGCGCCTTACCGTCCGCTTATTTCCTACAGCCTTTATTGTCAGTGAGTCTGAATGACTCTCCACCCTGACGGGCATATGGAAGCCTTCCAGATAACCCTCGAAGCCCCCGTGCTTACGGTGACGGCGAAGGCTCGCTGTTTTCGCTGTATGCAACCGCTCGTAAGCCGCGACTTGTCAGTCAGTGTACGGATCATCTACTCTCCTCTCTCCCTAGACCTCCTCCTCTCTTATCGCACGGGCATGGCTCGGGATTAGTCGGAAGGCTGCAGCGAACTGCACTTACGAACCATCTTTTCCATCTCGATAACAGTAGTATCTGACGCTATTTTCTGCAGAATTGTGGTTGCTTTTATGCGAAATGAACCCTATAACACTGATGGGGAACTGCGCTCTCGCCGCCATCACTAATGGGATAGGATAAATCGCAATGCTCCGACTGCACTAGAATGCTGCGATCGCTGGTTCCACTCAATCAGTGCGGCTCTTATCGTTCCTCCCCCCTTTAAGTGTTCCTTCTCCTCTCTCACGCGCGCCCATTCCCCTCCCTCTTCCCATTCTCGTCACCCACATGCCTCGGCTAATCTGTGCTCTCTAACTGCCGGCCGTTTCTAGAGAAGGGAAGGTGAAACGGGTAATCGAACATGCTAATCAAGTACAAAACAAGCCTACATATTTGAAAGGGCCCTTCCACAACTCACGTAACAGGGTATATGACGGTTGTAATACAAGCTGAAAATGCTTACTTGAGCTTGGATGGCTTCTCCGGCGCGTATTGACCGTCGGTCTGCCGACTGAAATGATGCTCAAGTTAGTGATGCCCCTGGATTTCATCAATCGAGTTCAGGCTAACTTCTTGTAGCTCCAACAGCCCGCCGAGGACGTGCGGCGCTCGCGACTGCTCACGGCGCCCATCGGATCCTACAGCGAAATATTTATCTCTGGGGTTCCCTTTCTGACTCTTTTTACTTTTTTTGTTTCACAGTTCTACTGATATCGTTGTATGCTTGCATGGCATGGAGAGCATATTTAGGAAAAGTCGATTGGTCACTAATGAGCTCCGATAGAATAAATAATGCACATGTAGGCAAAGATGAAAAGTACGGTACGGAAATATACTAATGGGCAGATCATGATAAGGACAAATATTCAATGCTACTATTACGCAACTGTATACGTAAAACAACTAGACTACTGTAGACATTAGATAGACATTGATGGTGAACGCATTGTATATATAAGGAGGCTACAGTAATCTCCAACTCATTAGTGGGTCTAATCTGCGTTTTATGTGCCTCCCTTTCCTATCTTCACTTTTTCATCTCCTCTCTCTTCCTCTTGCTCTCTGCCCTTTTCAGGCGCATGAGAGGTGAAATGGTAATTTGTATGGGGAAGAAGGGACGAATGGGAGGGAAATAACATTCAATCGAAGACAGCCTTAACGTTCGAGTGCACTCGGCTGTTTTGGTCCATAGAAGGGGATTCCTTTATAGAAAACTTTGGCATTTATTAATTAAATAAATTATCTCGCATGCTACGATCACTAACAATTTAATGGTTAGATTAATTTATCCAACAATAATTATCTACTGGTCTAGTAAACTGTTTTCCAAACAAACCGCGTATCACGATCAGCAGCTTCCGCGATAAACGATATTCGTATTTTATAGTTTTGAACAGATAACGCTTGTCATGATTCATAGTTCACACGAGGCTCGGATCAACTATATGCATGCTTTGTCAGCAACGAACTGAAGATTAGCACCAACTAGCTCTTTAACAGCCACACCCAATACTGATAGGTAAATGGGGTTCAAATCGGATGTATCTGCAGGGAAGCGCTTGGCATAGGAAATATTTCAAAATGTAAGCTAAAGTTGCTTATCAACCGGAAGCCGCGCAGGCGTGAATCATATTCGTATCTACCCGTAGACTATAATGTATAAATTGGCAGGCTTGACCCAGTCATGAGATAAAGTCCTACGAGACTACACTGTAGCAAGGGGATCTTTGCTCTATATAGGGCTTTTACAATCTAAATTTTTTTTACAATTTTACAAGCTAAGACAAGAAAGTTCAAGAACTAAAAAATATACCACTGCAGCGAATACGATCCTAGTAGACAAGGTTACGGAGAGCAAAAACACACGAGACAAAAAAACAAGCTCGAGAGTTTGTTGGGGGTGGGGATTACCCATGATCAGGGAAGGCAACCGTCACAATGCATTAACGGGGGTGGGTGTTCGGAATGGACTACACGCGTTGTATTGGTCACGTATAGAGCGAACATCTCGATGATAGAATATATATATTGGGCAACACAATACAGTGTCTCCCTCGCTCTTTTCTCACTCGATAAGGGTGAAAAGGTAGAGAAAGAGAGCGAGAAAGAGAGTGAGCAGGTTTGACTCGGCCCACAACCCTCTCTTTTCCCCCTTCCCCTCTACCTCTACCGTCTGCTCCTCTCATTTCCCGTAATCTCTCCTCCACTCTTTGCCTTTCGCTGCCTCTTTTACTACTCGACCCGCTGTCCACAAAATAGATCAGATACCGGGTTCTCAAGGTATTTCCCTTCCCTCGCTATCTCTCGCCATCGGTATGCCCATACTACTCTATCTCCATCTCGCAGCATACTGTCTCTTAGCTATAGCAAAAGAGAAGAAGGGATTAGGTGGATTAAATGGGGGGCGATGGTTCTATGTCAATAAACAGAAACCGAATCAACGCGACTCTCCGGCAACCCGCAGGTTTTATGGTCACAGAAGCTGGCTGAAAGCGCGCCTTTGAGAGGCACGGAGGGTGATAAGAAATATGATAAGGAGCGGGAGGGGGAAAAAGTGGGCTTATTAGGAACCCGCACGAGAATTGGTCTAGAGATTATAATGATCTTACGAAAGGAAAAGTAAGTGGAAGAAGGAAGCTTGACCACTGGGGAATAGAAAGGAATGTAGAAGTGCAAGAACATAATAATGGACGCGCCTGCCAGCATTAATTGCCTAACAAACTGACAGCGACAGAAAAGCATAATAGCAAACAGTTAAGTGACGTCACATAACGCTGTTGATTTTGATGATAGTATTAGTGCTCCGGTGTCCTTGGCTATCAAAAGTTCACAAAATTTCTGTAAAATACGAATTGTTTCCAGTGGCCGTCTTCCGGTAGAAGTGGAAGAGTATGACAGAATACAGGTTGGGGGGGTAGATGCAATAGTTGAGTGGGCGAAAGATTTATGGACGCGAATGGACAAAGGCTAACTGGGACATACCATATAGAAAACTTATCTAGTTCAGTAGGAACTCAAATTTAAGTAGTTCCCGGTTGCGAGGTCATTTTATGGATCAACGCAAACCGGAATATGCTACGCGTGTTAAGGGTAAAAGTAACGTGCAGGAATAAAGGCTGAAATTATTCACGTATAGCTATATAAAAGGGCGAGCGTTGGTGAAATGTTCTATGCAACTGATAGAACAAGAAGGAAGCGGACAGACAACGTAGCTATAAAGCAGCGCTGTTTCGCTCCCCTTTGGCACATTGCTTGTATGTATAATCAATACGCTTCATAAGAATAGTCCATGCAGCTTTTGGTGACAGCTTTTTATGGATATCAGCTTGCTAGAGCCTAACTTTTCAACCGTAAGTTTCACCGACAATATCCTCAAGTACAACTAGTCTATCGAAGGAACATGGCTAGAAACTTTTCATAGTTACGTTTTGCCCAAAAATATTCAAAACACTTATGTGATCAGCATCAATAAAAAGTTGTCACCGTAATGGTGATCGTGACAGGATGCAATTCCCCCGTCGCGGGCTCGCTGATTTGTCGGTCGAACGCCGGCCGGTCGGGCTGCATCGAACGTTCCCTCAATTCGTCTCTTGTCTCAAAACCATTTTACGAAACTCACGGGAAATGCGAACCAGTGTTGAAGAAACATTCTATTTACTGTTCAAACAAAATTAACTAGAACCTCGGCTGGAAGAGCCTTCCTATGCTGGACCAGTTGATGGGCCGTCGACGATCGAAGCGGTTGAAGGAGAAGGAACTCGACGTTTTGCAACGTCTCCTGAGTACCACTCTTGACTAATTTGACAGTTTTGAGGGCATTCAAATGCCGCAACAGAATGTCATAAACGCTTGCTAACCGCTCGATCTGCGGTGAGTTGTCGCTGGTGACTGTGGCCCGCGACGAGGAGGGAACTAGAATCGAATAAAGTGATCCGTCGGTAGACTATTTCGAATATCAGGCGAGAAACCATGTAAAAGTGGGAGAATTAGACGCATTTTGGAAATAAAGCAACTGATTGTCCGGTTTATTCCAGAATGCAAGGGTCATTTCGAGGGGACAGCCCCAATCGAGGTGTCCGTGTGCTTCTCTTCCATTCCCGCCGTATCGGCCACTTCAAAGCCCCGCGATGCATAAATCGCCGTACGCGCAGATTTTACTGCACTCGCTCTGCGTAAGCGCGTGCGATCGCTGAACTTTGAGGATCCAACAGTGTGAGCTTTGCTCTAGTTGTGTTACTGATTTCTTAATTTAGCGCAGCGTCAAATTGTCTATGTATGACTTACAAGGGGCTTTCTATATTCGAAGAGGCATGACTGCTTACCACAGTCGAGGTGGCCAGCGAAGACAAGCGAGCTACTCGAAATGCCAGAGTCGTATTCTCGCGAGGGCATCAGATTGTTGCGGTCCATTGAGTCGAGTGATCGGACTGAACTGATAGATCAACCGTCTTCTGTACTTTCACGCTATCGACGTACATCGTACAGTCAGTGTAAAGGAGCGCAGAGATATGTACGCTCGAGAACGGTTCATATCCTACCTGCTGCTCCTCCGGTCAGGGTTACGGTACGTCTCCGGTCGGCCTTCGAGAGCCTACTGTAATCGTGTTTTCCATGTGGGAGCCGAAAGTGGAATGCTACCGTTCTCGTCGTTTGTCGTGGTCGACGATATCGACGAGCGACCGAAGCAGTCTCGAGGCTAACAAGCCGACTGTTCGAGGTGGAGACCCTGATCGGGACTGAAATGATGTTTTGTGCGTTACATCATTGTAAGCACTTCTGAATTAAGGTACTTAGTCACTATCCGGTGCGTACCAAATTTCACATAGAGCTAACCGTTGGTAGTGAACACTGCGACATGATGCACGGCTTGCTCCAACTTGTCGTGAATTCTCCGAGATGAGAATCTGCAAATTGCTCTGTACAGCAAGAATAGAACCGACCAGCGCTGAAGTTAATATAGGCGAATGAATGAAGAAGATAGAGAAGACGAAGAGAACGAAGAGACAAAGAAAAAGACGATGATTAACTGAAAGGTAGCGCTGTCTGAAGGACGATTTGTGTCATTTGAATGAACAGAGAGGAAGAAAGATATGGGTTATGGAGAGTGTCCAGACAGAATACGGTACGTTATGTATACGTCTAGAAGAATATCTTTGAGATGGTAAAGGTAAGTGTCTGGGTGTTTTAGAAGGACGGCTCAGGTAAAAGGTAGGCTGTGATTCATTAATGGCATTTGGTCCACGTTTCTCCATTTCCCATTCTAGGTTTTGATATTGCCATCAACTCAGCTCCATATTGTGAAACCCGCTGCACGCATAGTCTAGTCGTTCGGACTCACAAGATGAGTGCTCGGCTTAGGCACACTTCACAATCGGATTATTATGATGTGAGGGGAGTTTAAGGCGACACACCGTGATTGTATTGGGGGTGATAAACAGCGCTAAGCCGGTTAAACACATTCCTGCGAGGCTTGCTGATGGGATACGAGCATTTTGGGGGCCTTTCAGGGGGGAGAGTTCTCAATATATTATATTTCTCAGAGTTTTTAGAATTATAAATTATCGTTGAGACGTTGATTCATTCGCACAGGGAAGAAATTTTCGGGTGCGTCGTGAGTGCAATTCAAGTTCTCGCGCAACCTGATCATAGATGGGATCTAATCGCCGATTCTATACCATGTTTTCGACGTCAAAGAAGAGATGGATATCGCAACATTCTTTTGTGATTTTCAA
Source organism: Micoletzkya japonica (assembly GCA_900490955.1). Lineage (NCBI taxonomy): Eukaryota > Metazoa > Nematoda > Chromadorea > Rhabditida > Diplogasteridae > Micoletzkya > Micoletzkya japonica. The sequence goes on from LS832538.1 coordinate 92,416, forward strand.
AAGATCTTATTCCGATTATGAAAATTCAGCACTAGGGTCAACTATCGAATTTCTTGTTTCTCTTGCACGTTTCGGACGATGATATCATTGACTCCAAGCTTATCTTCTAAACTACCTTTTAGTTATGGTAAAAATGACTCATTCAATAATTGTGTTCTCATCGCGCCTCGTCGTATCTTATTTCTTGTCTTCCACTCTCGCCAATCAACCAAGAAGAGTTCCATCGTCTCCTTCACAGCATTCCAAGCGTTCTAATAGCGAATAGCGGTTTCCGCGCGAAGGATCCGATCCTGCAGGCGAACCAGCGAACGGAAAATTATGAATTTAAAAACTTGAGTTCGCCACTATAACACAATTCTAGCACCTCCCAAAATTTGGAGTAAATTGGTTGAGTCACTCTTTAAAAAAATGGTCAATTCCCTATTAGACACATTCTTCTCTATGTCGTGCCTTGCTCTAAGATGTAATGTTCTTATGGAAGTAACGCTAATACAAGAAGATATAATAAGAGCAGGCTTCTATGTAAGCCTCGGGCTGATAATTTCTTGAAGATTTCTTCGTAACGAAGATCTAATCATTTCCCTCCTTTGAAATTTCCTTTCTTTCCGAAACCCCGTTAATCTCTATCTCTCTCAAACAATAGCTTGTGTTGCTCTCAAAGTTATCGACTCCGAAATACACTATAGAAAGCACAAGCTATGTATTTATGACCCGTCGTCTACTTTATGTCATGCAACAATGAAATTCCCCCTGCTTATCTTATCTTTCGGGCTAGGTTCCGGTCCGAGAAGCGATAGTTGAAATTTCAATGACAGCGTCGATCTGTTGACCTGTGATAGAACATAGAATCAGAAAGAATGGGTAGAAAGTAATAAGTAGTGTTCGATAAGAGTACTATTTATTGCTGCACCCCAAGTGATTCACTAAAAACTTCTCTTTTTGGGGAAAGGAGCGTTTTTTTCTGAATGAGACGTCCAGACATTTCTAGAGAGGAGAAACGGAAAATGGAAGAAGTGGTGAATGGAAAGGAGCACATTATAGTGTGGGTGTAACTGGCGGGCAAATGAAGATTCAAGAGAGAAATGTCCGCTAGAGCTCTACGAGAATTGTAAAAGCTACCAGTAGACGACGTGTAAGATAATGCTAATATTCAATCTGAACCCGCATAAACAGTCCATTATCGAGACAATGAGATAAGGAGGGAAATCGATTCGATCACGGGAAAGTTGGCGGAGGAGCGGAGAAGGATAAGAAGTGATGGGCAGAGGGGGATTACGGATGGCACACTCACTCAGAGTAAACTCGTACTTTTTGGGAGTTAAACACAAAAAGCTGCTGATATTTGATTTACGAGAGCCACTCGTTCTGGGTATGAACGTATGAAATGATATGGACGCCAAGGCAACAGATATCTAGCTCTACTGTATATGGGCACCTGCGCGCTAATACATCAGCGGAGTTTGCACAAATGAGATAAATAAATTGTGAAGCAGTAACAATGTGGGCTACAGTAAGACAGGTCGGGCAGACGCGGAGTGAAGTGGGTAAGGAGGGGCAGTCTCGTTCCCCTCTTTCCCTCCCTTCCCTTTCGCGTCTATTATCTGATTCCCCTCTCCACATTCGACTCGGCCCACTAACTCGCACACAATCACGCTCACGTCACACGGGTCGACTGAATCAACAAAGAACGAAAATGACCCGATCGAGTTGGGCAAATGGAAGATTGGCGGATATTCTACATCGTTAGTGGATCATTTCGAATATCTAGCTGATAGACAGACACAGCATTCCGCCCGGTGAAGAATGTGTCTAATAGCGATATGACTGCTATTTTTGAATTTTCTCAAGAATGAATGAACCAATGTAGCTTTAGTTTTTAAATTCATGAATATTTTACGATTGCTTCGCCTACAGGATCGGATCCTATGCGCGAAAACCGCCATTCGCTATTATGACGCTTGGAATGCTGTGCAGATATTCAGAATAGACAGATAGAATATCTAGCTGATAGCCTAGCTGATATACAATAGCTGAATCACGGTGGTCATATTACCTACGATCTTCTGATACTCTAAACATCTTGAAAACTATGCAAAGATAACTCTGAAGGACTCATATATTTTTCAATGGAAACTATTTTCTAGTTTCAGAACAAAGCTAAGAATAATCTGGTATCGTCCTTATCGAAGAAAAAAGCCTAACCCCTCTCCTCTTTTTGCAAACCCTCTAAGCAGCCTTTATTCTCCACTATCGCCTTTCGATAGTCGAGTACAATGCCGTCAAAAAGGGCATTGTGTGATCTAACGCGTGGGGTTATCTCTGTTCTGCGTCATCCCCTCTGTTGATTGGAATGATTACATAAATCCGTTGAATGTTCTTGTTATATTGAAATACGAGTGCATAGATAGAGCCCTAATAAGATCAAACAATCGAGAGTCGTATCAAGTTGGTGATACGTACGAAGGGCTGCATGACAAAACACGATAAAACACGGGCTTATCAGAGGTGTGAAAGTGGCCGGTCGGCGTGTTTGGTTTATGAAGAGGAACAAAGCGAGAAGACGGAGGGACGAGAGCAGCGATCGAGACACAACACGAATGGCTTGGAGATAACAAGTAAGGACGGAGAACGAAAAGTCATCCTGGTGGCAGGATGAAGAATGTTTCGCGCGAATGGAAAACAGCTACCCCTTTACATCATAAGTAGTATCAGCAGGCGTTTATAGA
>LS832538.1:95241-110312 GCA_900490955.1 Micoletzkya japonica
GAGAGATCCGCAGAAAGAGGGAGGGAGAGGTGCGAACTATGAGGGGAGCTGACACAGCGCATGCGGAATGCCTACAATTATGTCAGTATACTGATGTCAATTGTGATATCAGACTTCTACAAGTGTGACATTCTCTTTTAAATACCGCTAGCTCTAGAACGTCAGCGAATTCCTGGACCTTCAACGCCCTCGAATTGCTGTCATCTAGTGATGCAATCACGTTTGAGTCGGTGTCCAGTGGAGGTATGTTTCAGTGAAGTAATATAAGCGAGATTAAAAGAAGTTCAGCTACTCCTGGTTTGAACGTAATACTTTACTTTTCCGGAAAGCACGCATCGAGCTGTAAAAAAAGTTAGCTCAGTTGTGGAAGAGCAGAGGTCACGGTATTCTCAAAATAGAGATGTGAATAAACTACTCTTACAAAAATTCAATGTTCAATAACTGGGCGTAGGACACTTTGTGATCAAAGGCAATCGATGATCTTATAGTGAGCAATGGTAGTGAGGGAACGATGTAGCCATTTATTGATGCAATACCATCACAAGAAGGGTTGCAAACGAAAGAATTCGACTCTTGAGGGTGTGCAATGGGTAAGGCTTTCTGAACGTGAACAAACTATCACCGATCACAAGGATGGAAAAAAACTTGAAAAAAGAGCATCTATCACTTCAAACCTTCCGCAAATCTTCTCTTCATCCTACTTCAAACCGAGTTGTAAACTAAAAAACGAAATTCTAAGACTGGTCTTACATTCTAAGCGATTGTACATAGAGGCGGCAAGATTGGGGGAAACTAGCTAGAGTTTGGCAGACTTCTTTCAGATTGGTGAACAAATCAAAAATTAACTTTCGTAGGTATTGGTCTGCCAAACTCTGGATCTAACTAGCGGGGGTAGCCTAGGCCACTTGGAAGCAACTCTCACGGTCTGTCTCCAGGGGATAATGTACAGTACGATCGATTGTCGCAAAAAGTCTTGGTGGTCTTTCCTATCTACAAGTATTTACACGGGAAAAATGTACATGGCATTCGGTAGAGCTGACGAAGTCAAAAACTTAATAGGTGAGAAATTGAGGAGATAAAGTAAACAAACGTGACTTCGGGAGCTCTAGTCTATACTCGAAAGTTCTAGAAAACGGGGCTGATTGGACTATCTGAGAGGTCAAGCTCGGATTATGGAAACAAGATCATAGAGGGGCAAAATGAAAGGGCGGAGAGCTAGCGGCTAGAGGGGGTTCAAACAAGCGGAATTCGCTTGATGTACTCTTTCTTGGGAAGCGGACGCGAGGGTTTGGTCGTGGATTCCTTCTTAGAGACGGGCTGTAATTACGTCTGATTTATCCCCCATCATATCCGACAGCCATATATTATCTTCTTCTCTTTTTTCGAACTACGTAGTTCTCGTTGCAGTAAGTTAATGATTAGCCCTTTATAGCTTTCATTTCATGTCACACTGTATCTCGGTGTGTTTAAATAATAATATATTATATTTTTAACGTAAGCAGTAAGACAATAAGACAATAAGCGACAAACCTTGGTAGCCTTCTTGGAAGGGAGGACTCGCTTCGGGGGCGGCGCAATGCACGGTAGCTCCTCCTTGTACGAGACGCACGGAGTGGGCGACTTCTGCAACAACCCGGCTGGGTTATGTTTCACATCGAGCTTATAACCTAATAGTTTTACGATTTCTTTAGTCTTTGCCGGTCCCCGCTTTCGAAAGCATTACATCCTAATCCTCTCGGGCTCTAGAGATTGCAGATTGTCCATTGTATACAAAACCTATAAGTCTATGTACCTGCTTGATCATTCGCCGGTCACAGTGCCCAGCCGAGAATGAGTTCTTGCGCATAATCGACCGCGACGAGTTGGCATAGATTGAGGGCTTGCGAACCTGAAATAGTTCATTAGATCCACGTTTTAGTTACTGATGTATTAATAGATCAAAACAACAAAATTAATAGGGCTGAAAAATTACCGTAGGCTTGGGGACGGGTCGAACGAGGGTGGACTGTCTCTTAGGAACGGGTGGAATGAGTGGACGGTGGACGGGCGAGGGTTGGGGACGGCTCAGACGGGGCTTCTGCATGGAAGGAATCGATATTACTACGGTATTATCATATAAGTGATGTAGATAGTTGCCAAGATTATGCGAATTATCTTAGATCTTACCGGCCGGAAGGACTGGGGCTGGGGCTGCTTGGGCAACTTGGACAGCGAGTAGGTCTTGTAGACGGTAGGCGCGCTAGAGGGCTTGGGCTTCTGAATACACGCTTATTTTTCCGTATCTAGTTATCTCACGGTGAATAGGTGAATAGAGTGACTGACGGAGATGCCCTGGGACTTGAGTGGAGTGACGAGGGGAGGAGTGGAGACAGTGCAGGGATGTGGGTACTTGGGACTCTCGCATGGGCGCACGGCTGGGTTGCATGGTCTGCAAGTGGAGAGGTTGTCTAGTCTCGAAAGTAGTTTACAAACTGGTAAAGAGAGCATCTTATTCTGATCTTGTTGATGATGCTGTAGCCATTATCAGTTGATCGAAAGAATATTAGATGAAAACGATCCCAATGCTGGTCTACTATTAACAGAAAGCAAAGGGATGAAGTGGCGAGGGCCTTCTAAATGTGGTTGTCTAAGCACTGAACGCGTACCTCTCATACTGCTCGCAGGGTCGCATCTTTCCCTCCTTAACATGCGGGGCGGTGGTGGTCTTCTCCAGGGGAATGTGGGTGGTCAGCTTCCAGCTCTTGAGACTCGGTAGGGGACGCACGTACGCGGGACGAATCGGACCGCGCGAGATAAGGTGCAACCTGCACGTCAATACCGTAATCCATTAAGGAAGAGTTACCGTAACGTAGTTACAGCTTATTGCTGATTCTTGAATGAATCCAATACAATCGTAAACCGTTAGTCGTAATCAAGTGATCACCTATCGATACATCACAGTAAAGTATAATAAATACGTTTATCGTTCCATCTAATAGCTACCGTATCCACTCACCTGTTCAAGTATTCCGTTGATGACTTGACGTTGCACATGGGCTGTTTGGTCTGAAAGACAATGAATAATTTCCCCAAACTACAGTACTCCTACCGCGTTCCGTGCAGGAACCGCAGCCGGAGCCGGGACCGGGGCCGGGCCGGGAAGTATGCGGGGGAGGGGACGACGAGGGTACGGACGGGGTGCACGAGACAGAGGGAGACGGGCACGGAGGGCGAGGGCCGAGGGACGAGTGGGGTTGGACGGGGTCTGGAGAGGGGAAGGTCAGGCATTTACGTGGTTAGGGTTCGCACACTACTGGATGCGAATCAATATCATACGGCGAATCGTGAAAAGAACTCGCTTGCGCAGCCCTAAGCAGGGAAGGAATGTGAGTGGTGATGAGACTTAGCTATAGGCTCAAACGATCGAATCGCTCAATTTGGCATGTCTTATATATTTCATGTGAAACGTAACAGTGCACTGTACAAGGCGTGCAAAAGCATGCGTAAATTTAGAAAGCTTAGGGAAAGCAACTCCCTTCGATAAGTCTAACCTGCGTGGAGAAGTTGAAGGGAATGCGGCAGAACTGCGCAGTCTCGGGGACGGGTTGGGGAGGAGAGGAGGACTCGACGTGGGGAGGAGTAGGCACGATGAGAGGAGGCAGCAGGGTCTGCAGAGGGAGAAGGGTGCTTGATACCGGACAGATTGAGATATGAAAAAAACAATGGAGGCTTGAATATGTTTCAAAGCTCTTATATAGCTTTCGAAATCAGCTTGAGTCTACTACTATTACTTGTTTAGAAAACATCAATTAATATTTCAACCTTTCGTACATTTGTTAATACATGCTGAGGGAGACAAGCAAAGGCTGAAAAGGCTACAGTAACCTACCTCAACTCTCGGGAAGACTATCTGTCTCCGTTCCATGAACTCCCGGACCTGGTCCACCGTGTAGGCGTTGCCGTAGGTCTGACGCTGCAGGCCAGACCCACGCTGCAATTGATCCTTGATCTCTAATCTTTGATCTCTGATCTTTGATCTCTGATCTCTGATCCCTTACCAAGTCTACGGACTGGGGAACCAGACCGAGGGTTGAGTAGCACAGGAATTCGAGGAAGATGGAGATGCCGATGGTGCTGAAGACGGACATCGTGAGAAGGAAGCAGTACTGAAATAATCAGAGATGAAAGGACTTTCTTATATCCATTTCTTAACGAGGATCCATTTACAGCAAGGTATCACTTTACTATGGATACTTTAAATTCTGAATAGATTACTTTACCTAATTGTATGTTGATGCTCGCTAATAGTTGAAGGATAATTTTCACAATTATACGTTCTATGTGAAACATATTTCAATCTAACGGTTTAGCGAAAGGTTACCCTCAGATAATCAGATAACGTCCCTTACATAGCGTGTTGATGCTGGTTTAAGTCTACCAGTGTTTATGTTACTCCAGCTCATAATTGTGTTCGACTCACTCGTTGCGGTGTATTCGTAGCGTTGATGAGAGCGTCCTGGACGGGCGATCCATCAGCTGCAAGGGAATACGATCACGTCTAATTTACTTTTACCCCATCCGAATTAACTTTGATCTAATAGGCTCCGTCATTTCCCTTTAGCACAACGTCTTTCGTCCCAGTGCAGCGTATCACGTCGTTAATTGTGGTTAATCGGGGGCTAATTGGAGGGACTAGACTCGACCTTTAGCGGTCACGTTTTTGCCTTGTTTCTATGGACGTCTATGGCTGGCAACACAGATCAATCATGCTATCCTGCACAATGAACGGGCATTCTCTACGGAGTGATTCTGGTTAGGAAAATTTTCGGGATGTAGACATTTCCGCACAATCTTGCTGGAGACGTTTGATCATCAAATAAAAGCTCATCTCTTACAGAGTCTTTATAATGCGTATCAAGAGCGGGATTACACGTATAAACAGTTTTAATTGGTTTTCGTTGAGTCGGAAACACCGTGTGTCACACCGAAATGTCTTTGAGCGGAAGTGTCGGCCTCCCAAATTTTCTGAATGTGTATTATTCACCAGCCGGCTTTCGTTCTATATTATTGATGTTTGATTGTGAGCCGAGAAGTTTGCCTTACGATAGATATAAGATAGCGCATGGTTGGTTTAACGCATCACCACATGGAAAAAAGTGGAGGGAGCCCCACCAATCGCATGCCAAACATTGCGCTCGAGGCATGCGATAGGTGGAGGAGGAGGGGTATCGCACTCGATGCACTCTTCCAGGTAGTTACGAGCAGCGAAACACAAAATCGAGAAATCAAAGGGACACACGATTATGTGCATGATTAGACCTCCCCCCTCTTCAGTTCACTCTGCCAGTAGTATGTCGTTATAATGAAAGTATGTTTCACATGCCATATATAAGGCGAGGTTATATTTGTTCGCGATCCGTCTAACGTAGCGTTAAAAAAGCAGGAATAGCATTGATTAGCTCTTGACTTTTGCTTGGAGAGACTTTGCTTATGATCAAAGCATACCCAGAACATCGAGACTGTCCGCGATCTTGTGGGCAGGCACGTAGTGGCGAGCGGCCGAGTCCGATTTGCCCTCCTCCTCGTCGATCTCCTCGACCTTAAAGATCAAAGATAAACTTGCAAAGATCAGATATCAACTTGCAAAGATCAAAGATCAACTTTCAAAGATCAAAGATCAACCTCGTTCTCCTGTTCCTCCTCTTCTTCATCCTCATCTTCATCCTCTTCCTCCTCCTCAGTCTCCTCCTCGATCACCTCGCGCGTCGTCTCCTCGATGTCGCTGTCCTGGAAATAAGCTTCGTAGATCAAAGATCAAAGATCAATCTTAATTGAGTAACTCAAAGAGCGCTAACATCATTCGAGAGCTCCGAGTCCGAGGCCGAATCGCACGAGTCCGTGTACAGGTTGTCATCATCAAACTGCAAGCAAAAGCATTAAATTCCTTATCCTACCTTATCTTTTACTCAAATAACTGTTACATACAAAAATGGGCAGTAAGCCAGCATTATTATTCCCCAGAATATCAACTGACCTCGGGTCCGTCCTCCTCTCCATTCTCCACCACGTGTCTCATCACAATCTCTCCCTCTTCATCATCTGACGATTCGACGCTGCTGCGGCGCTTAACGAAGCCTTTTTTTTCTCTTTATTTATTTATATTAATTTTCGATTTTATCGGACTGAATACCGCTTTGTGAAGTTAAAGGGGTATTTATTAAGAACAGTGAAACATAATCGAGCATTTCCTCTAAGTCAATTCAACTAACATAGAGTAATAGGTCTTGGCGAAGGGCCACCGATTCGACGGACCTTCGTCAACACATATTATTCTATCTTGTCCTTCCCACATCATCTTGCTGACGAAAAGATAAATGAATGAATGAATGAATGAATGAATTCTACCTTCAAGCCTGCCCACATGCCCTTCCAGTCACCACCATGCTATCAGCCCCGTCTTATCGACCCCCACCCCCCCTCCAGAAAGAGAGTGTTCATTTCTGTAGTCAGCCTTCCCCTATCAAGTTCGTGGGTTCTCAAACCCGTACTGTATACTTCTCACAGCTTACTGAGTTCGCTCACTGCTTTACCTCTTTCTCTCTCCTACTTCCCTCCCCCTCTCCCTCTTACCCCTTTAACTCCCTTCTAACTCTCTCCCTCTCCGTCAAGTTCTGCCGTCCCTCTCTCTTCGTCTACCCTCTCAAACAATGCCTCCTACCGTCCTGTTCTCGTTCCTACTGATTATACTCAATCAAAACTCCTCCCGTGCTCTCGTCTACTTCCTGCCTACTTCCTATTGATCGATCAGATGTAATTACTTTTTTAAAGATGTTATTCTTCGATCCAACACGGAATGGATATGCGCAAATATATACGTCCACGTTGAAACTTATTCAAAACCCAACGCACAGTGTCTATTCTCTATTTGTGTGTGGTCTCAAACTCCGTTCTCACGTCATAAATAGTGCCAAGGAAGAGGAACGAGATGGAACGCAAAGGTGTGTACACACAAACACAAAATAAGGGGTTGATAGCGATCTACCGTAACCTCCTGCAGTAACCCAAGAAGCGAAAAAGCATCTATATTCTAAACTGATGGGATCGCGCTACTTCTCAATGTAGATCAATCAGGCTGGTTTGACCCCAGCCTAATTGGTGTACAATGCCGCCTACAGTATAACCACAGTATCCGCCACGACTACCGTAACCCCGCACTGTACCTCAACGAGCGACCACGAGTCGTTCGAGGACTCCGAGAGCCGTCTGGCCATACCCTGAACCGGGAATTAGGAGGGGGCGGGATACGATAGGACGAATCGGGAACTGATCGGACGAATATGAAGTAGGGAAGAAGGGAAGGTACAGGAGAGAAGGAATATAAAGGGGGGGGGGGTGGTGAGAGATAAGGAAAACAGCGTGGACAGCACAGTGTAAGGCATGGGAAGGTGATGTGGGGAGAGGAGCAAACTACAGAATGAAACCAGGCAGAGCAATGTTTCAAGGGCTGTATTTAGTGCATTATAGCGCTATTTTAACGGTGTTGAGTTAATCACAATTTGTGAAAGCCCTCTCGGTCCGTGTAATTTAACAGTCCGTCGTCAAATACGATTGCAATCCTAACGTAACCTTGACTCGTTCCCGCACAAACAATGGAAATCGCAGGTTATTTACACTGGGATGTGCTGCGCCCTTTCCCTGGAGACATATGAGAGGCAGTGAGAGAGGGTTGAGAGGTAACGAGGGCAGGGGGTTCACTGAGAGGGAGAGAAGGTGTCAGCAGGTGAACGGGAGGAAGAGAATCTAGAGAGGCAGAACGACTATTAGCAAGTAGAGTTCGACTAGACTAACCGATAGGGAGCAGGAGAGGAGGAGGAGGAAGGGGTAGGGGGCGGAGCGAATACATCGAGTATTTAGTGAGAGAAAAGGGAGAACAGACACTGTATATGTCACATGACAGTTGCCAATGACAATGACAGTGATATCACATCGAGAGGAGCCTATGATGAACTTACTACGAGACAGACTGGGTCATATGATCGGGTATGGTTCAGCCACTGGATATTACCGCTTGCCATTATCAATTACAGTAACAATTTTCCTCCTATACGTAAAAAAATTAGAAGATGCGTAGACTTCAACTTTGCACGAAGCTCAACTGGCTAAGTCCCACTTGAGCGCTCAAAAAACGATGACTCCATAACGAGCACAAGGCTTCAACTCTCAATGTAGTGTCTACGGCGATAAGGACGCCACTATAAATATCACGCTAGTTACCACTAGTTTCCACTCACCAGAACAATATTCCGGTAAACAACCACTTGTAAATAACTCGTGATTTCTCTAAGATCTGTAGCCTATAGACAGCTGAAGCAGCTAGTCACCTAGAGGGGGTCTGGTCTCTGAGCTCTCGTTCCCTCCGTTGTCTCTAGGTCGTAGTCTATTTACACCTGTCCCCCCTCGTTCCCTCTAGCTATACCACCCTCCCCCCTCCCAACCACCGTGACTTTCCCGCCAAAGTACAAGGTCTTTCTTCAGCGTTATTGCCAGCCAGCCACTATATCACGTGCGCATGTCTAGTGCCATTGAACCTTGATCGAGCACACCCATTCAAAATATGTTTCAGGCTGGTAATAAAAGACCTACGATTGAGTCGATAACGTTTGAGAACTGATTTTATTATGAAATATGCATGCAGATCAAAACTGTCTTCGCCATTCAAGTTTAGCTTCTCAAGAGTAGTTTCTAGTCAAGAAGAAGCAAGCAGTTATAATCGATATAACTCACGAGAATCGCGAAAGTTTTCGTGTTGGGACCCAGAGAGAGAGACAGACAGGCAAGAGTTGTAATACTTGGAGGGAGGGGTTAAAGGGGAGAGGGAGACGGTGCCCGCACTGTAGAGAGAAGAGAGAAGAGGGTGGCAGGAGGGCGAGAGAGCGAGAGAATCGAGAGAGCACAGACGGTTAGAGACACGAGGAGGGTGAATGGCACGCTGACTGCTTCTTTGTGGCAGTGTGCTCAGTTGACGAGGGGGGGAAGAGAGAGCCTCTCCCTCTCTAGTTTTTTCTCCTCCCTCCCCCTCGCCTCCAGTCTCCGTCTAACCGTCTGCGCTCTCTCCTCCCCCTTCCCTCTCTCTCCCACTAACCCTCTGGACTCTCTTCGTTTCCTGTGCTCTCTCGCTTCGCGCACAGCGCGCTATGCCATCGGGTCACATGCACACACAAGAGAGAGAGAAAAGCAGTTACGCTAACCGCCGTAAGTCTGGAAGGAAAAAGAAAGTTTTTTTAGTGTGAACAGATAGCCAAAGGGATGGGATTTGCCATTTAAATCGTGGTCTTTGTTTAAAAACCTTTCTCGTCCACTAATAAATAAGAATAATAATGGCCAATATAAAACGAAGCTGCGACTGGAATGCGCGCGGCATCGATATATCTATCGAAGGTCTCTATGATGTAGGAGGGAAGGGAAGGCTAGGGAGGAGGTGAGCTAGGAGGGCATAGGGAGGGCGAGATGGATGTAGATACTAGAAGCTGTAGGTATAGGGCACGCAACCTAGCTAGACTGCATAGAGGCTGATGGATGGCACAATTTTATCATGAGAATTATGACGCGTAAGCAAAACTAACCGAAGCATAGGTCTTTTATTCATGCGCTGAAACGTAACTCAACCTGGACGAAATGTTTTCGAGAAACGGGATTAGCGAGATGGGGAGAGGAAGGGTAATCGTCAACAGGAGATCGAACGGTCGCCTTGTTTGTGATAGCTAAATATGGAAGGTGATCTAACAGCGTCTGCAAGAGAAGTAGAAAAGAAGCATGGGTCATATGTAGATGGGGAAGCCCTTGGGGATAATACGGACATGGTCACATCACAAGAAAAATCTTACTCTGGCAACCATTCATTTTCAAAACTAACAAATCACTTGAAATCATTCCACTGACAAAATATATGATGAAAAGCCGCGATGAAGCACAAATAGAGCGGGTCGAAGGGGGAAATGCTCCAATACTGCGCATGGCCAGTAGAGACAATGAGACCTCCTAAGAATAGAGGGGGAGAGGGACAGATGAGAGGAATAAGAGATAGCAGCTGGTAGAAGGGTAGGACTAATGAGAGAGGGTAGGGGGAAGGGGAGAGGGAGGGACGGAAAGAGTAAGAGGGTGAAGCCCTCCTAATGCCCCCTCACACCTGCCCCTGCTATTCCCTACCTCCAAATACGTCTGCTCTCCACCTTCCGTTTAGAATCCATTAATTCCTTCTCTCACCTCCTAGAACTCAGAACTGATAAGGACACTTTCAGGGGATAAATACTCATATTTGAAATTTACTTTGCGGTAGGGGTAATTTTCTAGCGGCGGTAGGGTGGGCATGTGAATCGAGAATTTACAACAGCGGTGGGGGTATTTTTGCGATGCGGTATGGGTCATTTTATAGTAAAGGACGGTTTGCGGGCGGGAGGGGTCTCACCCCGAAAAATATAATCAAATACAGTATTTTTCCCTGGACACTTTCCACTGCTTATCTCGACAGCTTGCCAGCAAAAGTCAGCTCGTAGAATGTCACGTATACTAAATAACATAATGAACAGCTTATCTCTAGTAAAATCATATTTTATCTTTGTGATAACGTAACAACAAAGCAAAGGCAGAATCAACAACTTTTCAGAACTCGAGATGCCGAAAGCTCTCATCACAAACAATTTCCTTCTCTTATTCTCTCTCCCCCCTCAACCCTCTTGAGAGGTGCTAACAACAGAAAACACAAGACACAACGAAAACAGCAGAGCCGCCCAGAGACTTTCGCAATTTGGCTCTTCTTTTAACAGTTATCCCAAGTGATAACACTTGCAAAACGTTAGTTGCCTATACTCGTGAAAGTGTCTGCAACTCCAGAAAGCAACGAAAACGTTTTCTCAAATCGATAACAGAATCGATAACAGCCATAACCAAAATCGATAACATAACAAATCGAAAAATCGATAACAGCCATAATTGTCGCCATCTATCTTGATGGTCCTTTAGTACTTCCGCTTACCCTTGTTATGCGCCACGCGAGCAGAGCGGAATTCCGCATCGTCCGGGCTGAAATATTCACTTGTTCTTAGATCTACTATCGGATACCAGTAAATAATGCAAATCAATAGCAATTTGGAGTGGAGAGTAGTATTCTACTCGGTTACCGTAGCCTCTTCCCATACGTAATGAGAATACTCCGTACTTTGCTCTAGTGTTTTGCACGTACTACAATTTGGTGCTCATTATACTCTCGTGGTCAATCGCGATATTATTCCCGGAAAAGGGTTGACATTCCCGTAAATACGACTAATAGAGTATCATGCATGTCCTTTGTCACATTGTCTCAATAAGAGACACCCCCTTCCTTCCCTCCCCCCGACCATTCACTATCTTCTATTCCCTGTTGACATCCACCCCTTCCCCCTCCTTGTTCTTCTTCTTCCATTTCAAATCGTCTTCATTTCGTCCCTTGCCCGGTGCCCAGGTCGAAAAAAGAGACACGCAATAAAATACGGACAGACAGATAGACAGACTTTACCACTAAGATCTACGGATGTTGAATATAGTAATGGCTCAAAGTATAGCTGTATAAAATGTACAATAGTACATGTGTTCATTGGTCATCTCAACTCTCGTTGATCCTTACACTTAATCTCTCTCGTCTCCCCTCCCTCTCCCAAGCAGCTGATATCAACTATCAACAAAGTCTCTTAGCCCTCCCCTCTTTCCCCTAATAATTCAACTTTCCTTGCATAAAATACTATCAGGATTATTGTACCTTATCTTACGTACCTTACGTTCGATACATGATGTTGTAGATTTACACATATACACTAATAAATAGCCTAGCTGAAACCTAAACCATCGGGGTTGCACCGCTCACATGACAGTACCCGGTTCCAACTCCTAAATCAGTCGATTAGCTAGCTACACCCAATCATGCGACTGATACATATCGGTAGCATAAAAATGATTGCAAATACAGAAACAGTTTTTGCGAAAAAAATGTGTTTCACCATCGTTTTATATAGCCGCAAGCTTGTTGTTCGTAATATTTCTTCCAATAAGTTTTCTTCGAAAGAAGCGTAAAATACACAACTCTTCAAGCTTCAACAGCTGATGGCATAGCTAGACGAAGAATGCAAAGAGGAGAGGGAGAGAGGAGGAAAGAGGGATATGAGAGGGGATGAGGAGGCGAGACGTGAGCAGAGGTAAGCTACATGGAGATGATGTCTTCCAAATTATACTCTGCTATTTCAAGGGAGGGGGTTAAACTCAAACGCTCTAGCTACCCAGTGATAATAGTTCAGGACGGCCAAAGATTGCGAGACCCGACCAAGAGTCAGGGAGAAGGGGAACTCTGTTGTGAGTGGGTGGTAACACTATCTCCATACTCTCATTCTCTAACTTCCGTTCCGTTCACCCCCTGAGGGGGTGAGTAGTTCAGAGTTGCATTCACCCCTGAGGGGGGGGGGGGTAACCCCCAATTCTGACTCTAAACTACTCAACCCTATACCCCAGACCATCGGCCAAGAATCTTCCGGGAGAAGCGTCCTTCTATGCTTTTTACAACCGTCGTCCAATCGTTTTTGATGGTAGGCGTCAGTGAACCCTCTAAAGACCACAGGTCACGCCGGTAGTGGTGTTTACTCCTCCTTAGGAGCCCCTCGTTCCGCTTTATCAGGTCACAACCTTCACGCTTTTTATGACCATTCGCCCAGCGATTGGCCGGGGTGTGGTCCACAAGAAAGGGACTGCAGCTGAGTGGCGATCGAGAACGATCGAGGAAGAATATTGGCCGGCCGATTATCGTTATGAACGACATCACTCTACATTTGATGCATAACCATAGGAGGGCGGGAATCTATTAAACATGTTTTGTGCTGAACCAAGACAGGGATATGCACAGGAAAATACGCTAAGATCAGAGAGATCGCATCAATCCCCCCCACGTGTTTGTCCATTCTTCTCCAGTCACTACTTCCTGTATTCAAGCTAATCCTGTTCCGTGTGCGATTCTGGAGGAAATCACCGCATTATGGGTCATCCACACCACTTCATGTCTGCATGATATCATTACCTAAAGATCAACTATGAAGAGTTCAAAGACCAAAGACCAAAGAACAGACTCACCCGTGTCTCGCCCGCTTGACGCCCTTCTTGCCAATGGAGGTGAGGGCCGAGGTGAAGGATGACGACTTTCTGCAAGGAAGGGGGAATCAATCATTTGTCAAACAGCGTGAAACACTGGATATGGGTCCTATCAAAGGGCGTAAGAGTCGAAGCTTATTAAAGCTTCCCGAAACAGCCCTTCACCTGGTCGGCGGACCCCCAACAACAAAGGCAAAGTAAAAAAGCAAGGTTTTTGCAAGAAAAAAATTGATTTTTTTTCCGAAATTGCAAAATGCGAATCGTAACCACTATTACTGCACTTTGCCACAAAAACAGAGTTGAGCAGTTGAAATACAATTGTTATTATATGATTATTGCATGGCCCTTGATTACCTCTTCTTCCCTCCCTTCCTGTTCCCATTCCCTCGTCCGCCCTCATCATCTTCCACTACAGCACGCATTCGCTTCTGCAACCACCGCCCATTTATACCGTTGTCATGAGGACAGAGTTATCTCCCATTATTTGAGGCCTACCAGTGTTATAGGTCAAATATCATATTACTTTCTACACAGTGAAGACACTTTTCAAAAACAGTTTTCCACGAAACCAGGGAATAAAGTTGAAAAAGGGAGATAATAAAGGCATTCTAATCTTAAATTTCACTAAACTAAGGCACTTTTGGGAAGATTAAGAACCTTGATGTTTCAACTACGACCAGTGTATACATTGATTTCGTGCTCATGCATGTTACATATTCATAGACCTTTCTACGGTATCCTATGAGATTCCGTAATCCCGGAAATCTCTTGCTATTTACCGGTTTCTTCTCCCGCTTCGCCTGTCGTACACTCCACGAGGCCGTTCGTTCGATGGCACGTTCCTCGGGCTGAAAGGAGGGAATACGGTGGGTTACGGTAGGAAGAGATACCGTAATAGAATAGGGCGATGCTACTAAATGTAGGAGCACGTTTCATTAATACCGCCCCCTCTTAAAGGGTCCCTCCAACCATCTCATTCATTTCAAGAGATAAACAATTAAGAGCAGTTGACTAATTGCGAGAGACAAGAGAGGAATGAAGAGACGCAGACAGCGAGAGAAATCTTTGCACAGCCTTTTCTCAGCAACGGCGAAGTTTCAACAAAAATGAGGGGGCATGAAACTCAGAACATTGAGAGCTATCCAATGATGTAAAAATGCATATGGTACATATTGCCTGGAGGGGCCCTTTAATGTGTGAAAAATCACGAACGCGTAAATTTTAAAGAACCATTTTTTGCAGTAGCCCTTCCTTTCCCTACAGCAACAATCCCTCCTACCGTAATCCTCTGTCTCTACTGTAATCCTCCCTCCAACCGTACTCCTCCTGCACCTTCCCCTACAGTACCCCTTCTCCTAACCCTACCGTACACCTTTCCCCTACAGTAACCCTCTCCTCCCCGTTCCGTACCGTCTTCGCCTCTCGCTTCTTCTTCTCCTCAGCCTTCTTCAACCGTAGCTTCTCCTCCTCAAATCATATAATGAACATTTTTTTCCTATTTACCCCAAACAGATATCCACAACGCTTATTCTCCTTCTTTATAAGTAAACAGTGAGACATACGTTTTTTGTTACTTACCACAAGATTGTCTCACAAGGGAAGGGCAAATAGTTATCATCAGATCCAGACATGAGACAACTACCATTCGATAGAGCGCAGAAAGATTAGTAGATCCTGAGAAAATTAGCTGCCGACGTCCACACATCTTCGAGAAAACCGACGTCAAAGTTTCCGAAGGATTCTGCACGGTCCCGGCCAAGTCTCGACTACGGGTTCCTCTACCCCAGCCGGCGACATCAGGACAACGAGTCGGCGGCGCAGCAGGGAAGAGGTGGGACTGGGATGCGGTAACTTTTTGGTTCGGCTCCCCCGATGGCGAAGTTTTTGCAAGTCTCTGGGACTTGCGATTTTCAAATTTTTTGGGTTAC
>LS832538.1:110412-166278 GCA_900490955.1 Micoletzkya japonica
TCCAAGGGAGGGGCTTCGATATAGATGGGAGAGGTTAAAAACTTCGAATCTTCTTCAAAAACCCACTCAGTCCGAGTTGCCGTAGAATCTTGAGTAGTCCTCTCGATCCTCGTTTGGAGCTACTCCCCCCGTGCTCCAAGTCTTCAGGGGGGAGGATCCATCCTCTTTTCCGCGATTGAATAGACGTGGGGCACTCAGACGACAGACGAAATGGAGAGCCGACCGCGCGCGAGGGGAACAGAGAGAATGAATGAATTTTGGGTTACTATCTGTGAAAAATGAGGATGATAAATCTGATCCGGTGTTCCTCTGACACTCGCTCTACAGTGACTAGGCTGTCACCAGAGTTATCTTAGTTTTCAAGAAATGAAGAAAAAAACTTGAAAATCACAAGTCCCAGAAACTTGCAAAAAGTTTGCCACCACGGGGAACCGAACCAATAGGTTACCGCACCCCAGTCCCACCTCTTCCCTGCTGCGCCGCCGACTCGTTGTTCTGGTGTCGCCGGCTAGGGTAGAGGAACCCGTAGTCGAGACTCGGTCGGAACCGTGCACAATCCTTCGGAAACTTTGACGTCGGATTTCTCGAAGATGTGTGGACGTCGGCAGCTAATTTTCCCAGGATCTACTAATCTTTCTGCGCTCTATCGAATGGTAGTGGTCTCATGTCTGGATCTGATGATAACTATTTGCCCTTCCCTTGTCAATGTAACGGTGAAACCAGTTTGCCCCAAGGAATTCATTGCTCGCCGAGGAATGCTATTCCTAATAATGTGCTTAAAATCTGCTGAATAATCGACTTGCCCTCTTCTTGACCCGGTCCAACTCAGTGGGCTTCTTGAACCATTTCCTCCCGTCCCTCTCAGTCTTCTGTCCCGAAAGTCGCAGTTCGGCTGTCTTCGTTTCCTGCAAGGAATACCGTTTCCCTGACGGTTGTGGTTACTGTATTACTCTTACCGTAAGAATCGACATTGCCGTAAGACTGTAATAACTGTAATACCACATCATATTTGTCTGTACTCATTTGTCTTTCATTATCGATCTCGTACATTATTTGTATATTATCTGCGAAGAAAGATACATTTTCCTTTCGATTGTTTTAGTAGACAAAATCAACTGGAACACGGTTGAAGGTCGCATTTCCCGTAATCGCAGCCCCTCCCCAATCTACCGTAACCCCCTCACCTGTTCAGCTATTCGCAACTGTCTCTCGGCCTTCTCTTCCTCTTCAATCGCAGTAATCGAGTCCTCCAACCCGGCAATCTTCTCTCGGTAGGCCTCGATTACCTCTGCAGGAATGCTTATTAAATTATTTTAATCGTGAAAAATTTCCGCATGGAGCATTAGTTTAGCTCACGCTTGAGTTTTTATAAATAGATTTGGGTACTGGAAAACACCGGTTACCGAGCACGTTCCAACGATGAGTTCCGTAAGGGCCACAAACCACTGTGCATCTTTTGTTTCAATCTGGCCTACAGGGTAAGGGCATCCTAACGAATAAAGCTACCGAACCCGGTGCGACCAATCGCTGTTTGAGCGTGCGATTGGCGTTCGAGTTGACGATTTCCTTGAGCAGCTTTCGGTCTTCTTCTCCCACCAGAGAGATCGAGCGACCCGCCTTGCCTCAAGTACACAAAATAATTGCGATAATGCGAATGCGGATCTGCCAATCTACTTCAATTGCCGCATAACCCAGTGCATCGTCTATGGCTGGAAAAGACGAAAGCAGCCCGTCAGATTGCAGTTTCAGCGACATCATTAATGCATTAAATGCCATTGCAGCACGACTAGGTCACCCTCCTTTTCCTTGCGATCATTAATTCCGAACAATGTCGGGGTCGGCACTGTGCAGCACCAGGTGTGTGTGCAAGCTAATACTCTGACACCACAGTATTCCCCATACATGGGCTAGTGTTGTCCGAACATGTTTGCAGGCTGCCTTACATAATTACGGAAAATCAAAAGCAGCCATCCTAACAAGTGTTTTACACTATGATTCTCTATTGCAGGCACCCATCCTAACGTCCGAGCGGAAATGTATAGTATGCCCCCTCCACACTACCGTACCTGCTCTCGCTGTTCGGCCCACTCGATGGATGTAGGCCTTGAGCGTGCGAGGCATGTGCATGTTCACAACCTGAATACTACTTTTTTTCAAATCTCGTGCTTCCGGCCAAAACCACAAATTCAAATTCCGACCACACGTACCGTATGCACTTGCTCAATGTCCAGTCCTCGGGAAGCTAGATCCGTCGATACGAGGCAGTCCAGCTGAAATGTGGTATTGGCACGCTACTGATTTATTCCTCTTCAACAAATGTGTCATATTGCCACGATGCTACTCAAGGTATTTGAATTTCATAACTCTACGGCATTTTAGTGATGAAGCAAAATGATCTTCCTAAATAGGGAAAGCAAAACACAATTGCAAAAGATTCCTGCATTAGGTACAAAATCCAAAGTATTAGGCTCAATTCTGTTGCGAATTCGAACAATAAGTTTGACAAACACCAATTTACGAAATATTGTCACTTGGTAGCCTCGATAATATATGCTGTTGCATACTGATAGGCTTATCTTTTTGTAAATATCATCGATAAAGCTGCCCACACATAAACTGATGACTCACCTCCGCTCTCTTGAACTTGGCCAGAGCCTCCACACGTTGCGTCTGCGTGAGGCCCGCGTGCAGTTGGCCTACAATGCAGTGTTAGAGATCAAAGAGATCGAGTGTTAGAGATCAAGTTTCAAAGATCAAAGATCAAAGATCAGTCTCCTCTAACCAGCTTTGAGTCCGAGCAGTCCGAGGACGATCTGTACCCGCTGGCAGTTGACCTTTGTCTTGACGAAGACGAGAGTTCGGTCGGCGAAGGTCCTGCATGAGATGCACACATAGATAAAATAGTCACGTCGACGGCTTCCGAAGTGCCTACGTTTACGGAAAACAAATTCAAAAAGTGCCTTCATTTTTTTTCGCTGCGCGTCTTTTTTCACATCCTAAATGTTTTAATGAGATATCATACGTACACTTTTTCTCTTATTCAACCAAACCTAATTAACAAATCCTATCGCTTTACCAAATGATGATTATGTCAAGATTATTTGCATTTGCACACTTCGAATACAGCACAGGCATGAATTTATTTTAAATGCATTTTTCTGATAGTCCTGATAAAGGCGTCAAATTGTAATTGTAATTGTAAAAATTGCAATTTCCAAAGCAAAAAAGAGCGAGCCGGAGAATAGACGCCAGTTTGCGATTCGAAGTGCAACAGTATACCGTATAACATGTTACGAGGCAACACCATTTTGTTTTTCTTTTTTAAATTTCTTTTTTAATCTTTTTTAAAAATTTTCTTTCACTTTTATTTTTCATGTTTGCCAACTGAAAAGTGCCTTAATTTTGAAGAAAAAATTCGAAAAAAGTGTCTACGCCACGTCGTTTTCGACGTTCCTTTTTTATCTATGTCCTCATGTCATTTGAGGTGGAGTAGCAAGTGGATCCGGGGAAGAAATGGACGAAGTTGTGATGAATGCAAGGTTGTACACTCGGAGAGTGCAGCAGGTTAACCATTTCCTTGTTGAACTACTATTATTGTCGTGCAAAAGAGTAGACTGAAGGGCAAGCAGAGGGGGTCAATGAATATGAATTTAGCCCGCGGCCGACACATGCAGTGTCTGTTTTGAGAGTATGACGAATGGAGCGGAAGTCGTGTCTCTGCTCAAGTGCAGTCATCACATTCATTTCGACTGCTTCGTGGTCAGTCCTCTTCTTATCCATCGCAGTCTCCCTACTCATCTTATCCTCCCTTTTCACTCTTCTACTCGCCTCCCCACCATTCGATCGTTGGGTCGACATCGAAGTTAGCCACTCATCCATTACAGAATATGCTCAAGTCAACTCATCGCAAGAGTTGCTGGATATGCAATAAATTCTTCGCTCCTCCCGAGGGAGATATGGTGAGTTGAACATTTTTATCCTTTTTTAGATTATTTGAAAATTAGCGCCGATCGCAATATCGTTCGATAGTATTCGTGTACATTACACATCATAAATTTCGTGGGCTCACAATGAATAATTATGGTAATTTAGAATTCTTGCTACGTAACCTGTGATTTCACGCATTACTCTCAAATATGTTTGGCAGGAGGCTGTCAATGAATGACATTAGGCAGAATGAGGAAAATATGTGAATGAGATGGTCATTTTCAGCCACAGGGCACAATGAGACATACGACCGATACGAGAACTAAAGTGAGTGAGGGATTACTGTCATACGTGGGCAGCTTTACCGTCAATCATTTCTCAATAGGGCCCACCAATGCGCAAATTGATTAGTAGATCAGCCTAACAATGGGATTTCTGGTATTATGTGGCGCTTGCCAAGTTAATTTTCTGACCAAATGAGGTACCTACCACCCGACCGTCGGGTCCGTGCCCGCGTATCTGTTGGTTGAGAGGGATCATTGTCGATGTATCACTCTATACCATCTTACTGAATGAAAATGAGATGGGCAGTTGACATAATATTTTGTTTATAATACTGTAGGGATCAAAGACACTGTGTCTTGTACTTGACAGTATAGCAAATTCAAGAAGAAGAAAAGAATTGAAGATTCCTGGATACGAGGACGCTCCAGGCTGCATTGTTATTAACTACAATATCTCGGGAGGCATGCAGGAGGTGGTTCTATTCTTTGGTTAAAGTATATTACGCGATTTTGATTACATAATTGAGCAATATTAATAAGTGAATAAGATGTTTACATTTTTTCTAAAAACTTTTATCTAATATGTCAAAAACTCATAGCTATAATTATAGCTGAACAGGTGTATACAGTATTTCTCCAGTCTTCACTACACTACTCCCCCTACAGTACCCCGATCCTACAGTACTCCCTTTCCTTCAGCCCACTCATATACGTCCCGGTAGACCCTTCTCGGGAACACATAGAATCGCATATTTGCCCAACAACGATAAGGGACGAAAGGTATTCCTTGTACTTATTCTCTAATGAGTGGAATAAGATAGCCCCTCCTCTCACAATTGTGTCCTATTCACTCAATGCCAACCTCCCCCCCCCCCCATCCCCTCCACTCATCGCCAATTAAAGGGTCCCTCCAACCATCTCATTCATTTCGAGAGATAACCAATTAAGAGCGGTTGATTGATTGTGAGAGACAAGAGAGGAATTAAGAGACGCAGACAGAGAGAGAAACCTTTGGATAGCTATTTCTCAGCAACCGCGAAGTTTCAACAAAAAAGGAGAAAGTATGATACTCAGGACATTGAGAGCTATCCAATGATGTCAAAAAATTCATATGGTAGATATTGCCTGGAGGGGCCCTTTAAGGTCCTTCGTCTTCTCGAACGTGCCTTTGCATGCAAGCTGACCTTCACTGTTGGAGACTCCCATACTTCTGGTATGTTGATCTTTGATCTTTGATGAGGAAGGGAGGAGACGGATTGGTTTAAGGAGCGCAGAATGTCGTTGTATGGAACAACATCCACCATAAGACGAGTATCGATGGAGGACCGTATGTTTGTAGTCGATTACAAGTTGTGGTGGAGGGCAACTACCGTCAAGCTATTATAGTAAAATGCGGGCCGAGTTTGAAACATTTCAAACAGTTTGAAACAAGGCCGTTTCTCGGCCACTATTGGCCGTAGAGAGTTGGGATTGGACTTTTTGGAATCCTCTCGACGAGATCTATCTATCTGTGAAGTTTGATGAAGATTCGACCATTTGCACACCGTAAGATTGCAGTCTCCCGAAAGGCTCTCTTCAGATACGGTTATCCCGACCCCAACTATATGGATCGAGTTATTGAGGAGTTGGCTGTACAGGGAATCGTGGACGAAGACAATGAACAGTAGGGGGCATCTCTTTCCCTCTCCCCTCCTTATTTACTCATCTAAATGCTGTATTCCTTTTGGACAGCGTAGTCTCGTTATATTGTAAGCGTACTGTGTATATCGATGACTTACGTCCATTCCCTGTTAACTCCTTCCCCTCGCCATATCTTCACTATGTCTCTTATCCCCGCTGTCTCTCTCCTCTTCTCGATGATTTGTATATTCTTTAATTATTAGTCTAATGCCTTATGTTGTCTGGTCACTACTCTTTTTACCCGTATCCTTGTTACTTGTTCAATGAAGCAGCATTCCCACAAGTGTTGATAGAGGGAAAAGGCAATATTGCCATGCAGACTACGTGTTTATCCATTTCGTAAGAGACTGTCCACTCTCGTATCTCCCTCTCTCTTTCCATCCCTCCATTTTCTACTCTCACTTACTACGTCTACTGTGGAAGATTCGCTATTACAAGGACTATGCAGCTGCAGCAGTTGCGTAAGTTAAGGGAGGGGGTTAGTGGGGATAAGGGGAAGGAGGAAACCAAGTGAGGGAGGGGAAAGGGGGGAAGAGGCATTCTTATGATTCTTATCTTAATAGAATCTTAATAGATAGAAATATCGGGATAGGTAGAGATATCATAGCTTCGCTCGATCACTTCCTTATGGTTATAGTAAGGATGAAGCCGGAAAGTGACAGGATTGCGAGACTCAAAACCACAGAGCCTCTTTTGTAGTGCGGGTACGGTCGAGTAAAAATGCTTCGCCAAAATCTGACGGAATTCGTTCGTCACTAATACTGTAGCACTCTCCCCTGATCAGGGAGAGCCCTCCCCCCTACCGTACCACCTACCGTACCTCGTAACCAGCGCAGCCACTATCGCCTCCCTGTCGCCCTCTCGTCCCGCACGAAGGCGAATGAACTCCTGTCTGGAAGAGCAGAGGGTTACGGTAGCAACCCATACACTATTACAAGGGTCCGTAAAACTGACTACGATAGGAAAATGTGGCAATATTTATAGAGAACTGGTCTCGTGCGAGCGTGTTGGGTATAGTGGTTAAAGAGATCCGTCGGAAATTCATTCCGAACATAAGAGAGTGTGCAAAATTGGGAGAATTAGACTCACTTTGGAATCAAAGAAACTGACGGGCCGGGTTATTTTACTATACCTCAATTTCAGGGCGGTTTCGGTGTTCTCGTTGATAAAGATGCGCACCGGTTTCTGCAGAGACATCGAGGCCAACTCGTCAATCTGCAAATAACAGAAAAATAACCTACCAGTGTAGAAATTGAGGTGCTCCAGACTTTTTATGCAACGCGTATGCCCTTTTCAACACCGTGCATGGCACTTGCCAAACCCGGTTGGCCCAGGCAGCACTAGATATTATAAGAGCGTAGAGATGGGTTTTCGACCAAAGCATCTTATAGGAGCAAGTCTACTGTAACGTGCGTTAGGGAGGCACACGGTCCTCTTTTTTTGTATGGTGAAGCTATGCTTTACTATTTTCAATGAAGTCACGGTTGCTAAATGTGAACGATTTAACACCGTGCATGCACGTTTTCTGCACGGTGTTTGCACGATTCATACACCGTGCAATGCGCGTGCGTTGCACGGTGCATGAATCGTGAATACACGTTGCAAAAAAAAGTCTGGAGTGCTTATTACGGTTTTAAAAAAATTGAGGTGCTTATTACCGTATATGGACTACTCTATCAACGGCATGATTGATAACTTTGCTGCTCCAAACAGCACAAAGCATCCCACGAACTCTCTGTACCACCCGCGCAATCCCCGTTTCACGCAACACTTATATTTTGAACGGATATGATAATGCCAATCATTTCCTTATTTGGACATCCATCCAAGCATATATGCCTGCGCGTCTTCCCTTATAATCATTCCCGTTCCCCTTTCCATCATACACGGCTAGTATTGTCTTAGCACGTTTGTAGGACTTTTTTCCTAACAATTACAGTACACCAACAACAGCTACTTTTAGAAGCTACACTACGATACTCTAGTGCAGACATTGACCCTAATGTCCGATGAGAGGATATTCACGCCCTCATATGTGCTTTCCATACCTGATCAGTCATGGTGGCCGAGAAGAGCAGAGTCTGTCTCTGCTTCGCGCACATCCTGATAATCTCTCCCATTTGATCCTTGAACGCCTCCTCCAGCATGCGGTCCGCCTCGTCCAGTACCAGAACCTACACGGATTTCAGTTCGCGATAGCTACAGTAACCCTTTTATTACAGTACCCTCGAATCAGTTCGCGATACTCCCCCCGCGTACCGTACCTCAATGGTGGAGAGGGTAAAGGTGGGTGTGTTGTGGAGGTGGTCAAGTAATCGTCCGGGAGTGGCCACTACTACATCGGGGGAAGCCCTCAGGGCAGCTTCTTGCGTCTTGAGGTCGAGACCACCTGGGAAAGAAAAGATTTGACTCCTTCCACAACTCTCGTTTACTACTTAACGTCACCGTAGCCTACAAACCATCTATCTATATTTTTTCCTTAATCAAAATCTGCTACCTTGCGAAGCTCATACATAAGCACAAAGTAATGTGCTTATGTAACATGGGCGTTTTTGAGAGCCACTTTTTTATTTTCTGATCTATTATATCCCATCTCCTCGACACCTCACAGTGTCAGTATCAGGGTGTCCTCTCCCCCTCTCATCCTCCCGCCTGTATTCCTCTTCATCCCCTCCCTCCCTCTCTCGGCTCTGCCTACCTTTTCCCCTCATTGCCCAACAAGCCGGTTTCTGTCATTCTCTCTTTCTCTCTCTATCTCTTCCCCCTCTCTCTCCCCCCCCCCTTTCCCTCTCCCCTCCCTCCTGAGAGCTGGTCTAAGAGAGCGAAAGCGCGTGAAGCTACGTTGCAGAGACATAGCTGATAGAGAACTGGGATTGGAGAGAGTCCAGCCATGCACAGGGCCCCCAGGGATAGAGGGAGTGCCCTCAGGCAAGCTCCGCGAGAGCCCAGACTGTCATACAGTCAACGGCTTTCTCTCCCAGTCTCTGCCCCTACCGAGTGCCGACCATTGGTTAGAGCTAGGATAGTTCCCTAATCCCTTTCCCCATCCTTATTCATCCACACCATCTACTGCATATCATTCATTCCTTATGCCAAGCTCACGCTCGAGACTTGTTGCATTGTAGGAGCACTTTTAAGAACAGTCTTGGACACTCTTAAGATATTGACCAATACCGCTCCCACATAATACACCTACTACTGATCCATTAGAAATATCCCATAACAGCCAACAATATCATTTTACTGGCATGCCATTTGACATACTTGAAAATAACCAATCCGCTCGGTTTATGAGATCTGACCGCGTTTCACTTTTTAGCTTTTTACCTTTGATATACCACCCACTGTCCAATGGTATCCCACCCACACGTGCTTCAGCTGCTTGTTGTTTACCGTCCCTAATCCCGTAATATTAGCGTAAACGCATCACCATTCCCTAAACGTCAGCGCTCACAAGCCACCATCACCATAACCCCATGCACATCAAGTGTCCCTTTTGCGGGGCAAACACAAACACATACTCTCACTGACTGGCCATCCATCCCCACTTGTTCGCATCGTCGTCTTCCCCTACAGTGCCCCTTACCCTTTCACACACTCTCTACTTCTCCTGTCCCCTCCTCTCCTTGTTCCCTCTGTTCGTCCTTATACCCACTCTCTCTCTCTCTTCAATCCGCCCTCCAACTCTACTCTTACTCACCAAACTCTCCCCTTCCATCCCACCACTACAACCATCCATCTCAGTCGATTGAGAACTCTTCCACCTTTCCATTTCACTTGCAGTCTGTTCCCATCTCTCTTTGTTGCCTTGTTGCCCTAGTAGCCCAAAGCCGCCAATCCCATCACAGTGCCCTTGAATTCCCCCTCAGTAGTCCGGCGTTTCACTTTTGCCTTCACATCTCCAGCCTTCATCCGTGCTACATCAGGACCATTCTGTTCTTACTTTTTGCCGTTTTCACTGATTTCCACTCGCATGAAGTGGTTAATCGAGAGATGGAAGAGGGAGGAGTGGACGGGGCTCAATCAGCAACATCGTTCGCCTCACGTGCAACAATATAACCAGCCAGAGACTTGTTTTTGTCCCATCTCCCAATCCCTCGGTCCAGCAACGTCCACTAGTTGCATGTAGTTATCTCGGCTCTTGATTCTCTTGCAAACAGGAGATAGGTGATCGTAGTCTCCGTTAATTAATTGGTTGTCGTGCATAATAGATCGTAACAAGTTGATCTTCCAGTTGACATGCACTCTACTAAACTAGTACTGCACGTCTTCTTGTCTCAGCCGAGCTCACTCACGTGTATTTCTTGGCAGAGTCAGCAAACAGAACGAGTAAGACGGGGAGACTAACTGCGCTCCCTGTTCACACTTCCCCTACTGCACTTCTCCAGCCAATCCTTTCACCCCTCAGGGGCTACGGCTGTTTTCCTACACCTTAAACCGATCGTCTGCCATTTTTCGGCCATTCAAGGGTACCCTCCTCTCGAGCGGCCCCTTACACCATCATTCTTGTTAAAGTCTCCCCACAGAGTCGTTCTGTTCTCGTTATTCCTCGAATCGCTGTCTTCCCAGTTACATTGATACCATGTAAATTCTAGGATAGATATCCATTAAGGACCGTGCAATGGGCATGATGGATCGGAAGCAGCAAGTGATGGGCGTTCTGTGTCTCATCTTCTTCCTGTGGCACATGGGCACCCAGTGGACCACCACTCTGCTGTCCTTCCTGCAGTGGGACACCGATGAGGTACCCATATAGTTACATAACATCTGAGTACCGCTATTAAGACATACAATCATCATTCAAGCTCAAGGCTTACTCAAAGAGCTAGACAGTTACGCCCAAATCCCGAGCCTGACTCGAACAGCAAACAAGCCGCAAATCATCACATCCATAGCCTGAACTCCCCTTGATCAGCCATTAATGCCCCTCATTCGTCACTCGTTAAATACTCCCCGTTCCTCCTCTGACCGCATCCCATCAATTCCTAGTGTAGACACGTTTGGGCCGCTGCAGGCAGCTATTGCGTAGGCACTGAGCTTTAAACAACAGTGTGAAGGGAAGGGGGGGGGGGAGACGAAGAGGAATGGCTATCGGCCAAGGACAGCGACTCTTTGGCTATTCTCATTCATTCCAATCGCGTCCCTTCCACGTTCTTGTGCCAGCTTCACCCTCCCCTTTCACTTCCTCCATTTCTTGCCCATCTATCCATTTTGTGAAAGCGAAAGGGCGAACTCGCTGGAGAGGACAGGGCAGACGTGAAGGGCGAAGATACGGGGAAGAGAGAAGAGAGCAATGGGCAATTGGCGAGCAGTGAAAGGGATGAACAGGAGGGACTGATGAAAGCGCACTATATCACACGTTATCGGTGGTACACCTGAGAATAAACAAACAATCCCAGGTAATGACCATCGTTGATCTCGGCTACATCCAAGCGTTCGGATCACTGATGAATGCCATTGGATCGTTGATTGTTGGACAGGTAAGAGAGTAGTATCACAAGGTAGGTAATGGAACAACCACCACTTTTTACAGGGTAGCCAAGTTATAAAGAAAAAAGTGATAGATCAATGCATTGGATTTTGCACCGCCTATACAGAATGTGTCTGATTAAGATGGCCGACACGACCGGCCCGAAGACCATGTTCATGGTCTCGGTCCTGTTCACCTCCATCTACTACTCGGGAATCGCCTTCGCCCGATCCTGGTACTCCTTCTTCTTCCTGCAGGTACAATACAGATATGTTCAGCAAGCCAATCATTGCGTCGCTTTCATAAACAAATGAGTTTCCTCTGTAGATTCTCCGCATCGGCTACCAGCTTGACGGAACAGCGGAAATGTACCTGGCCACGGTTACCACGGAACGCGAGCGAACCTCCGCCCTGATGAAGCTTACCGTGCCTCAGGTACGGTAGCAGTCCTAGTGCTCTATTTTTCGAAAGTAGAACTCACGGTCAAACAACCATTGCAGGCCGCAGCCATGTTCCTTGGTCCGATTCTCGGATCAAAGATCGCCGCGTACACGACGCTTCGCGTATCGCAGGTAACCATTCCTCATGAGTCCTCCTACTCATGCAATAATACCATGTATTCAAAAGGAAACCATGCGAAACCACCAATTCATGTGCCCACGATTTGATAAACTGGATGTTCTCAAAACTATCGAACATTTCTTGTCATCAGGGAGCGTGCGGTATCGCCATGTTCGCCGCCCTTATCCCAGTGATCATGTTCATGATGCCCGCCACTCACTCCATTCCTCGATTGGCCTCCGCCCGTCTCCGTCCGTTCGACTACATCCACCTCATCCGCAACAATGCGGGACTTCGCGAGGGACTCATCGTCAGGTGAGCATTTACTCCAACCCTTGAGCTACGCAGTACATAGTCATTATCAGTTATATTGACTGATTGTAGGTAGATGAGCGTGATCATCCATAATCTTACACTAACATACTATTTGCAGAGTTCTCGTGGTGGGAGCCTACGTGTGCTACGAGATGATCTCGCGTAACTTCCTCCTCCGTTCGTTCATGCAGAACACCAACGACTCAGCCATCGTGAGCATCTCTCTTTGCTTCCTTTTCACCTCCTGCTCTTCAAATGGATAACGGCTCAAATCGCATCCTTCCAGGTGCTTCTCGTCATGGCCGTCTCTCTGCTCTTCACGCAGTTCGTCGTCCTTCCCGTCATCCAACGACGCAGCACGCCCCGTTCGCTGCTTCAGGTAGCCTTTCTTCTAGTCCAGCTAGCTCCCTCCAGATAGCCCTTCATGTCCTTCGTCTTCATC
The DNA here is from genome assembly GCA_900490955.1 of Micoletzkya japonica. Taxonomy (NCBI): domain Eukaryota; kingdom Metazoa; phylum Nematoda; class Chromadorea; order Rhabditida; family Diplogasteridae; genus Micoletzkya; species Micoletzkya japonica. The sequence continues at coordinate 123,092 of LS832538.1, forward strand.
ACCCATTCCCTCGTAGATCTCGTTGATCGCCCTCATCACCTCCTATCTCGTCATCTCCTTCGTCACTTCCTTCGAACAGTTCCTCATGGTCACTGCCCTCCAGACGGGCGCGTATGCGGTGGCCTACGCCGAGAGCTCCACGCAGATCACCAGGTAAACGGAGATATACCGCTTCCTTTCGCTTCGTTTAAGACATATCTCCATATTCGATGTTGCATATGGAGTTTGCTTGCCTTCATAATGCACACCTCCTCAAGTAGCTGAGACCAGCTAGGGATTGGCGCTGTGTGAAAGTGCGAGAGCTGGCCAGCCGTATCACGCCATTGCGCCACACAGCCAAACAGGAAAGGCTCGCGCTGCGCTCTGGGGCACATTTCCTCCCGCAGGGGCCGATTGGACTGTCCCCTTGAATAGATCGATGCCTCCCCTCCTTGAATGGCATCAAGCCCTCAGGATATCCATTAGACTGTGTCCATGCAAAGTAGCTGCATTTGCACGCCAGGCAAACGCGGGGGAGTGTGGGGGAGGGGGCAAAAGGAAAAAGGCAAAAAGGAGGGGGGTAGCCCCGGTCAATCTACTCGATTTACGGGTAGCGAGGGCAGAGAATGAAGAGAGGAGAGCGGGCACAGGTTTACCCATGGCCATTTCGTCCGTTTGCGTCTGTATGTTGAAAGCCATTGCACAATGATAGGCAAGTAAAGATAACAACATGCCTTTCGTGTGTCTTTCGTGCCAATTATCTTTGGCGATCAATTGCTAAAAACTCCTTGGCCCGTTTGTGTGTAAAGCATGATCCCAAAAGTAAAGAGCGTTGAAAGCAGGCAATATTCGGTGGAAATCAACAAAACAAAGCGAATAAATTGCAGCGCGGTAGAGACGACGGATCTGGGCAAGGCGACGGGACTGGCCTCGATGGCCCAGTGGCTCGTCCACTTCATCCTGCCCATCTACGCATCGCAACTCGTCCAGAGTCTCCACTACACCTACGCCTTCTACACATCGGCTCTGTTCAGGTCAGCTGATGGAGAATACGGTCATTTTGATAAAACCATGTCATTCTTGGTGATACTATTCTTAAAAAAAAACTATCAAGGCACCATCGTGTTTCAGAGCGTCTTTATATTCCCAAAGAATTCTGAGACGGTATTCAGTGGAATTCGTAAGCATTTTCAGCGCAATTACGTTGGCCTTCGTGACGCTCTACGCGAAGAACACCAACGCGCACTCCGAGACTCTCCTACCAAGCATGACCGCTAACTACTGATGAGTAGTGAGAGATAGTCTTGGCGTCAGTCTGCTCACCGCTCTTCTCGGTGACCCTCACATATCCCCCAACACTCACTAGGGCTTTACGGGAATCCATAAAATCAGTCCATCATCTTCTCACACAGTGCACATCTTCCACAGCATTCCTTTCATGTTTTTTTTATGGTAGCCAGTTTACTCTACCCCATATTAAGCCTTCCTAGCCCGGTTCTACACATGTATTGCGTGCTCCCCACATACATAGTGCATTTTCAGCCCTTGAGATAGCGACATATCTTTCCCCCTCCTTTTCCCCATATTTCTGTTATTATTGTTGGCAATGCGAGTACGAAGAAGCGATTGCAGATAAAGAACTTAGTCTTTCGAGAAATATTAGCCAATTAAGGCAACCATTAAAGGGGTTACGGTCGAAAGCATAAAATACTGACCGGCGCACAGGCAGATGTCCAGATTTGCGTTGACGGAAAGTTTGCGGAAGACTTGGAACACCTATAAAGGCATTAAAGTTATGTAAAGATCAAAGATCAAGTAACGTAAAGTTCAAAGATGAAACCTGAATGGCCAGTTCACGAGTGGGCACCAGTACGAGTACCCGTGTGGAGCGAATGGAGCGAACCCTGCAATCCTGAACGTCGTCAGCCTTTATTGACCTCTCCACAGGCCTTTGCCTGCTTTGATGGCACATTTACGGAGTAATACAACTATTTGCTATATAGGCATAATAGCCGGCACGATTTGCGTAAAGTAGCCAAGCTACGGTCGTATACCTGTGCTGTAGTCGCTCGACAATCGGAATCACAAACGACCCCGTCTTTCCCGTGCCAGTAGCGGCGCACGCACAAATGTCCCTCAACCCAAAGGATTGAATACTTAAATGGCTTTATTTGCACTATTGAAAAAAACTCAACCAAGACAAAGCATGAACTACGTTTTTTGTCAAGTATTTGTGACTCGTGTGAAGCATACGGACCATACTTGATTTCAGTACCCTTACCTCTGGGGCGTAATACTTTTGGCACAGCTGTACTACAGAAGCTGTCTCTAAAGGGCAAAGCTACCGTACCTTCCGGCGAGCGCGACGGGAATCGTGCGTCCCTGAATGGGCGTCGGCTCCGAGAATCCCGCACTGGAGATCGCCTGCAAAGTGACCAAATTATGGATAACTTCGGACGGAAAATTTTGTGCATCACAACGCCTATATATAACTACTGCGTTCAAACAAACAAAAATTATGTGGTTTTTTATTATGTAAAAGCCCAGCCAATTTTCTGCAGCACCAAATCCATGTTACGGGGCTTGTGCAGCATCCTCCTCTACCACAATAACTCCGATCGTGTCCTCGTATTCTAAACATGCCTTGAGGGTGGGCCTGGACAGGTTGAGCTGTTCAAAGGTCGTGGGTAGCTCTATATCGTCGTCGTCCTCGCCTCCCTCAATACTGTCGAAGAACTCCTCCTCCTCCTTCGTCTTCTTCCTTCTTCCTGTCTTCTGCTTCTCCTTGAGGTTGTCTGCAAGTCATCATAAATAAAAAATAGAAATGCAATAAATAATTTATCTTTCCACAATTAATTTCTGACAAAAAAATCTCTCTCAATATCAAGCGAAGTGTACGTGAAGGATGTTTTGTCGTCTGTATCGAGTTCCTATATTTTTAACAAAATCACCACCACTTTCACACTGTTTGTGGGCAGTTTTAAGTGACTTCTACAACAAACGAATGCGAAACACCACCGAAAACAAGGTCCATTACTTTCGTTTTCTAGATCAACAACAGCTTACAGTACCCCTCCCCGAATTCTCAGTTCCTACCGTACCTCGCTTGTTCGTCTGTAGTTGTTCCAGGTCATCCTCGTCACCAGCCCCATCCTCGACCGTTTCCTGGATAAAATCATGATTCCGTAGCTCACTAAAACGAACATAACCTATTAATAAAACTTTGATTTCGCACTTTTACGCAAATAAAACGTATGCTTTAATGAGAAGTCTAAATAAGCGTATTTCATATCGGAAAGTGTTTTGGGGAGAACTAGGCGGTCTGACGAAGTAATCAGTAAATAATAACAACCTTCTCATCTCCGCCCCTCGCATTCCTCAACCGTTCCCTCTCTGCTACAATCTTCTCTTCGAGGGAGGATACCACGCTCTTCTTGAGGTACCTTAAATTGGTATTTAGCTCTGCATGATACGTGAAGCTGGAGGATACGAAGCGTGTACTTTTGACGCTTATGTTTCACACATAATTCATAACCGCCACGTGTCTGGTCGCCAAAAACAACGAAGCATATCGTCGAAAAGTGCACGATTCGTATCCTCTACGTGAAACAGCCAGAACAGTAGCCTTTTTTCGATTAAATGGTCCAGATTCCCTACCCGTCCTCCCAACTCACTTCCTGACTCCTTTCATCTCCGCATCATCCTTCTTACTCGGGGCATCGCCATCGTTCCATTCAAAGGTGAAATCGGCAGCAAAATCCGTTCCAGCTTTAGCGCCCTTTCGCGCGCGCACACCGAGAGCCTAGAAAAAAGTAAGCTAACAATCATAAAATCATTTATTTTTACTTAAAAGTCAATTTTCTTGCTCACTAACTGACGCAAAACTGCTGGGAAGTGTGCTCTGCATAGCCAGGCAGATCTATGCTTCATTACACAGATATAAGTAGCGGAGATACTATTTCCCCGCTAATTCACCATCCTTTTTACCACATCATAAAAAACGGTAAATTACAAGGAAGTTGTGAAAAATAACAGTACTTTACCTAAAAAAAAATAAATTACTTTAAAAGGTCCGATTACCTCATCTTCCTCGTCAGACGATGAATCGTCCTGGGGCATTTCCTCATCGGGATCAATCGCCGGAGGGTACAATTCCATCTACAATTCTCGGATAATAACAGAATCCGTAACCTGCATGAATGCTAATCATTACTTCAGGAGATGAATACGAAAAGACGAACCTATCTACATTCGCCGATTGAAAATGGTAAAAGATGGTAAACTAGCGTAGTCTACAGGAAGAAAAAGAAATGGAGAATCAGTATTTGTGGCGCAGAACAACGCCGATCAACAACAATTGAGCAGCCGGAAAAGTGGTAAAACACAACTTTATTAATATATCCAGACACCATAACGTGACACGACACATATAACAGTTCTACCGCTGTAAATCAGAAAACGGCCAATTAGCAAAAAGAACCACACACGTCAATACTTACATCAGGATCTTATCCCTATAAATCGATCAAGCTTCTGAAAGCGATACTAATAAATATACTCTAAAAGAGCGCACCTAGGGACAAATCCAGAAATTGAATAACAGTCTATCTCGGGAATGGACAGGCATAAGATTAATGCGAGTAGAATAAGTGACGAAAACTAAGCTAGCTATATCTAAGACTTCAGAAAATTGAAGCATATTTGGAAATTTGGCTCGATGCCAATACAGTTCGTGCAAGAATGAACCAGGAACAGAAAAGCTCAGAGAGCAGACAAGCGAAGAGGTGAGATCGGATAGAATAGGCTGTGAGCGGTATAGGACAAGGATGAACAAATTGAAAATGGAGAAGAATATGTCGGTGTAGGACATAGACAATACGGCACGGCTAGAAACTTGGATAACATTTCGGGGAGCTAAAACAGGAAGACACATCTAAAAGCGAACTAATAAATATGATGGGGGGTACCTCACAGTAGAAACCAGTCTATAGATACCGTAGTCTATATGGTGTACCGTAATCCTCTTGGGTTACGGTATGATGACCTCAAAGTTGGCGTCACCTGCATCACTGTTGGGGTTGAATCGATTGGTGGGAGCGGGAGCGGGAGGTGCTTTATTGACGGCTGGGCGGACTGGGGTCATAGATACTGTAGGGACGGCCACCGACGGAGGCTGAAAAGGAGCGTATTTCACACATCCTTGTCGTGAGACGCTCATATCGAATTAAAATCAGCTCCACGTTATTTCATAGTATTTCATCGTTTTCAATAGAATGATATTCGTTGTAGAAAGAAAAAGGTAAGAAGGGTTACTTTCCTAAAGTATTTATTTTTTGCATTATCAAGGACGTATAAATATCTGTTAACGCCAGCGAAAGAAAGAAGTCGCCTATAAACCAAGTGCGAAACATAAGCGGCATACCATTCCAGGGTGTGTCTATGAAAATTTTTTTTATTCAACAGTGGGTGTTACCCCATAGGAAAATGCCCGCCAAAAGTGGGGTTTACCCGCAAAAAAAAAATTTCCCCAGTACACAAAATTGAATTAAAAATTTTTTCTCAAGACTAGAATTACTGCTTATCCTTTTTTTGCTTTCTCTAGTTTATTTCTAATTGTAAGTATGAGAATGTGACGGTTGCATGAACATCATGTTCGTTTAGGATAGCCCTCGTGTTCTGTGCCATGCATCCTAGTACCTTTCACGCACTCACCTCCTGCCTTCCTATCCCGTGCGCTAATCTGCTTCTGCTTTTTCATTGTTTTGTCGGCAAGTTTGTGGTTGTGGATTTTCTATTGGTTGGTAAGAAAAGAGGCGAGTTAGATGCTTTAGCCTCTAGGATACATCGACTCTGCCCTCATCACATCTAATGATAATTTGGAGTTTTTTCCTGGTATAGTATGGCCATTCCATAGAGGAGACTACACTTTCATCCGCAGAATAGCCCACTTCATGTCTCTCACCCTCCTCAGTTAACTATTATTGAATAAAACTCTACGTCCGTGCAAGTTTCGACGACTGCACTAAGCACCGAAAGTCGGCATTGTAATTACGATTGGAACGGAATATTCTAGGCTTCGTTTTTGCCCGTTTTCTCTTCTTTTTCTTGTTTTTCCGACTATTCCTTGCTTGCGTTGAGTAGTTCTACAATGCAACAATTTTCCTAATGTACATTCAATCTCAGACATCTTCGAATTGAACGGTAAACGCAGTTTAGAATATTCCGTTCCGGTCGTAACCTGCGGTGCCGAAGTGTGCACGGTTAGTGCGTAGTCGTCAAAACGTACGGACGTAGAGTTTTATTCAATAATACTACCGTCTCAACCTATGTGTCACCACTTTTATTTATATCCGAAACAACGTTATCATTCAGTAAGAAATGAAGAAAACCGAAAAGAGATCAATGCAGCGCACAAAACAATCTCTAGAAGCCCCCATTGCACTTTTCCTATGCAGAATTTTTTTTTCACGATTATGAAAACCACAACGGGGGCTAAAAGGCTTTTCAACTTTAATGTGATTTTTCGACATGCGTCCTACAGTATCTTCACAGTACAGTACTTTCTACAGTATCTTCAGTTCGCGATAACAATCCAATCCTCATTCGCCTACCGTATGCATCGAACTGTTTCCGTTTCCATCCCTCTTTCTGGTGTCAATTATTTCATTAGTAGGTAATTGTCGATAATTTATGTTGCTTTTGTACTGTATTGCACAATAAGGAGCTAACGCACTACTCACCCTCATCACCCTCACGCGATTCATCAGCCTGTCCACATTCTATTTTTTTGGGGTTTACCCTCCCATACTAAACAAATTTTAGGGGTTACCCCTGTCCATATCGACAGGTCTAGAATGGTATGATAAGCGGCCTACCCCTCCGGCTCGTTTCCTATCGACGACGAAGTTGTACTCCTGCAATTGCGCTTCGTTTGGCGAAGATCAAAGATCAACCTCTGAGAGATCAAAGATCAAACTACATTCTAGTCTCTGACCTTTGATCGTCGAATAGTGTGCTTCCCGGCCACTACAGCAACCATTACGATCTCGTCCTCGGGAATCATTTGTTGCTCTGCAAACTTTGGTTGTTATTTTTAGGGTTGGCAAACCGGATCATTTTCCTGTTGTAGGTTTCAGCATGCATACAAGAATGAAAAGCATAACAAGTACTCTATCGTGAAACATAACCCTGAAAAAGGCAAAAAAAAAGACCCGGTTTGCCAACACTAGGTATTTTGATTGAAAATATATTGAATAATTTATAAAGGAGCAAAACTGTGAAAAAATCGACATACCCGGCTGGAATCCCAGCATAAATCGACATGATATGTTCTGGGCTTTGGCTTGTGACGCAATCTGTAATACAGTTTGATATACGACAAGCTGTTTACATGGGTAAATCGATTGATTGACCCTTCTTCTCACAAAACAAAATAAAAATTATTAGACAAACCTCGGATCGGCACCAGACCTTCGAACACTGCGACTGCACAAAGTAGTAGATGAAGATGCGCACCGAATCCTGCAAGTAGCACTTCCGTAATTTAGTTCGAGCCAGAAATCCCGGTCAGCCCAATTCCCGGCTCTACCTCCGGCCAATCCCTTTCCAGCTTGCAGTTGACGACACCCGTGATCTTCTTCGAAAGCATGAAGTCTGCAAATTATCCATACTGAAGATATTTTAAATTTTAATTTCTAGTGAATTAAACGTAACTGCTCTAAGTAAAATTATACAAGAAAGAATAAAAGCTGACCCGAGTAGGTGGTATCGATGACGATAGTTGGCTGAAACGGGTGGTCAGCGACCGCAGGGACGGGAATCTCCTTGGGTGGTCGGATGGGGGTCCGACGGGGCATGTACGAGTCGAGCGTGGCACGGATGCGCTTTACGGACGTCGTCTCCTGAACGGACAGTCTGGTATACTAGCGAAGAACCAACTCAACAGCGAAGTTGCAAGCGAAGTTTTTAGCTATACTGCTTTACCATGACATTGAGCGGGACTATGAGATTCCCCTATTCTTGTGATAGAATGTTCTTTTCCATATTCTGCATATTCCGAACGTAACTAACGAAGCCATTGAAAACCCGGCTCGAATATGTTTCAGTCAACTCACGGGAATGTCCGCTTCCAGATCGACCAGAACGGGTGCCTCATTCGAGGTGGTGTTGATGGTCGGTCGCTGAGGGGGCGTGGCCACGACATTCACATTGGGCCTAGCCATTCCGTTGCCCATTCCGGCCTTGGACATCATGGGGTGGGGACGGCCATTGAGCGCGGGACCTTCAATAGTACCGTAGTAGATATTACCATGTCAATTCATTCAATTCATCTAAATACATTACTTTTAACCGTATTCACAGAGCCTCTGAACCTTTAAGTTACATAGTTGTATACCTATAGCCTATAGCTATCGCTAACATTATGAACGATGCAATCCGATTGAGATACATTCAAATGGAAAGAGCACACGACATAAACGTAACGTCTTCGTACCCTTATTGTTCAACGTCGTCGAGGGTTGCGGTCCGACGTGATGGTTGAGGGGCACGCGCTGAGGTGGAAAGCATTCGTTTCCATCTCATTGGTGAAACACTAACAGATCACAACTTCTCGACTAAATACTGGGCACTCATTCCAACTACAGACCCATTCCACAGAGCATGTAATCCCTTTGACCCCAATGTGTGCTAATAAAGTAGAGGAATGCCCTAAAACGACAGCTACGCCCACGACACTCACATGGATCATGGCATTAACCTGCGTGTTGTTCACGCCCACTCCATTTCCCCTCTGTACTCCCCCCGCATTCCCCTCCATTCCCATCCTTCTCTTCCTCATCGCGTCCAACTGCGCGTCTTGTTCCATAGAACGCCGTTTGAGAGCCTTCCGAGGGGAGGTAGTGGAGGGAGCGGGGTGGGGAGGGAGAGTGGGCGGGGGACGGGGAGGATTCTGCAAAGGCTGAATTTACATTAATATCTTAATCATCGCTGTGAATTACTAGAACCGAATTTTTCTTTAAAAGGCGGAAGAAGTTATGGTTGTCGTTGTCAGTTATAGCTGTCAGTTAAGCGTAAGATACCTACCGCATTCGGATTAACTCCACCCGACATAACACCATTGTTCAGGTTGTTTTGGTATTGCTGCTGCAAAAATAGCACATAAATTATGCAAATAAGCTTTCGTCAACTGATAAGCTTTCGTCAACTCGGTAATATCAATCGAGTTTCAGACTGGTAATGATTGATCGAAACAGTTTGTCTTTCCCCTTTACAATTAGCCATGACATATTGCCTAATCATCAATCCAAGTGCTTTAGTACCTGTTGTTGGGCTAGCCGAAGACGTTGGTCCAGCTGAAACAGGCCAAGATTATCATCCTGAATATACATGGGCTAATGTTGATCTAGCACTTTTATCAGCCTTCCTTAAAGGGCCCCTCCAGGCAATATCTACCATATACATTTTTTGACATCATTGGATAGCTCTCAATGTCCTGAATCTCATTCTTTCTCCTTTTTTTGTTGAAACTTTGCCGTTGCTGAGAAAAAGCTGTGCAAAGATTTCTCTCGATGTCTGCGTCTCTTCATTCCTCTCTTGTCTCTCTCTCAATCAATCAACCGCTCTTGATTGGTTATATCTCGAAATGAATGAGATGGTTGGAGGGACCCTTTAAACATAGAAACTTGATTCATATGTCATGCCCTTCTCGAAAGCCTAATAGTATGATTTTAGCTAAAACTATGCTACTCATAAGAATAGGCCAGATGTTGACGAAGATGGATGGAAAGAGGAACACAACCGTGCACGACAAAATGTCACCACCACCGCACACTACTCACCGGGAACACTCATACTATGGTAGGGAGAAAAACGTTCCGCGAGTTCTCATCGCTCCTATTCAAGACGAGATAGTGAAGCGGTAAGAAGAAAACGTAGACAAAGTAGGAATGACGTGTACTGGCGGAACATTTTCGCTAAATAATGCCAAGCCTCGCCCAACAATTACCAAGACCGGGTCGACTCCCGTAAATTGGCGTTTGGCTATCCTTTCCGAGGGCGACTTCTGCTGTGGGGGACGCACCGTCTGAAACCCAACACCAACCAATCACGAACAACGGAGGGGATGCACACCACACTAGACCGGAACTAGGACGGGCACCAATCGAATACTCAAGAGTAAGTACAACAACCATAGTTATCTCGCGGTCCGATCACCGTCCGATTGCCCAGTGTTCAGTGCAGTGCAACGTATCGAAATGGACTAGGACCTTGGTAGTGACCGGACCACGAAGCGTGAAGTCGAATCGGGTACTTTTCATGGTCAGTTTTCATGAATTACACAAAAAAAGAAATGTTTTGGTTATACTGAACCAGGAAAAAGATAACCATAGAACGCGATTCGACGGCACTGACTAGAATAGTGCACCACACCACCTCCACTTCCATCCCAAACCTTCAGCAGGTCCCCGTCATCAAAGTGCCGCAGGCAAAAGACGGCCTCCTTGCCCATCTTCTGGTATCGCTCGATCTTATCCCTCAACTTCCCATCCTCTGTGGGGTGAACGTTCATTCGGGACAATTGTAAGGCCAGAATCTCCGTATCGATCGAGAATATGCCATAGTAGGTCGTGAGTTCACCGCAGTACGCACAGGCCATACAGCGATTGTCGATGGCGATGGGTTGGGAAAAGGTGAGGGGATGAGGTCTCTGAATAATGGGGACGAGGAAAACACTCAGACACACTAGAGAGTCGGAATGATGGTTATGTGATTCAGTTACAATTGATAAGTGTGCAACATAACAATCATCAGTAGGACTCGCTCATCACACACTCAAGCAGAGAACAAAAAGTGGAAAAGAATTGAACCGAGAGGGGGGGGGGGGCTTTTGGCACAATTTAATGTCTTGTTGAATTTAGGAAGACGTGCAAAAAGGAAAGGCGAAATTGCAGCTCCGCACAGTGTCAGTACAGTACAGAACGACGAGTGCATGTGATTATTAAAATAAAACATGTATGTGGAGACAAAGCGTTCATGAAAATGTCAAAGTTGAGAAATGACGAGGTAATCTACCCATAATATGCATTCTCTCCTATCTAGCTACGTCTTTATAAGGAGAGAGCTGAGATCGATACTCTGCCCGGCTTTAGGATTAATGAAAGGAAACTTGCTTGAATACGAACGCGAATGTTCAATTTCAGGAACGAGTTCAGATTATCGAAATTAAACTAAACCAACCTCCAATCGTCCATAGGGTATCTGCTGGGCATTGGCTATCTCCTGTTGGGTGGGCCTTCCTGTTCCATTCATGTACGGCATTCCGGAGGGTTTCGGCGCGAGGGGCGGGTATACGGTAGGTGGCAGGGCAGGGGGAGGGGCGGCGTTGTGCGTGGGCATTCTGGATTAATTACTTATTATTACATACTTTTAGAATAATCACCCCTTTTAAACAAGTAAATGCTATAGTTTAATCTAGGAAAGAATATTGGCTGGCGTTCCCAAAACAAAAAGGTCGACTGTGAAAACTCACTGTCGGACAGGTCGGAATCCGGTGGGCGGAGCCAACTTGGTCGGACCCTTGGGAGGGGCGGTGGCAAGGGAATTGGGGCCATTCGGTTGAGGGGCCGCTCCCCCAGAGGATGAGGCGACTTCCGCCTACAATTAGCACAATATTAACCAGTTGTTATCTTTTTGTGGCAAATTATGTATGCTATTTTAGTATACAGAAACACTAATGAACAACGAAGCAATATTTGCAAGGAATGTTTGCAAAATCGGAGCTCACAGCCTTCTTCTTGAGAACCTCCTGTTGCATGCGGCGCAACTCAACCAGTTCCCTGAATCGTACCGTAACCTCTCATTTTAAGATTTACAAAAACAAGACCAGTATACTAACGCCACTTGTTAGATAGCTATTAGCTAAAGTGAAGCCATTCCTCTCTCTGTTCTCGCGGCGGACGGTCGGCTCTCCTTCCTCTCTCGTCTTTCAACCCCGTCCCCGCTATATTCCATCAATAACTCAGATAAAGAATCCCTCTTTTCACCTTGGCAAGTGAGGGCGGTATGTTGGCCATCGTCTCTTTTCTTCGTCTCTCCCCTTTCTGTCGCGGCTGCCCTACCCCAGTCGTAGATTTTCGATATTCGCGCAATCAGCAAACCGTTGTGCTTTCCTTATCACGAAAGTCGTTCTACTACTATCTGGATATATCCCTCTACAGTAACCCACCGGTTGTGCTTGTCGATGAGGCCGGTCAGCTTCTGTAGTCTTGTCTCGCTGCCCCGTCCTCCCGTTCCCCTCTCCACCTTCATCACTCCCGCATGCAGCCGCATTTGCATAATCTAGTAGAATACCTTTGTAATTTTAATTTAAAAAACATTCATTAATTATAATCTGCTCGGGGGTTAGAATCTTATCTACTAAGCTCATTCCTCCAACTTGTAAATAGCTCGTGGAGCATAAGAATCCATTCTCCGTGAAAAGCGTCTACATTATAAGACTAGTGCATTAAAGAAGAACGGTAAACCCTCTCGCTAACAGCAAATCCGTATCCCATCTACCGTACTCACATGGCGCAGATCAACGGGGTCAAACTTATGACTGGAGGGTAGCAGAGGGACGGCCCGAATGGCCTCTTCACTGGGAGTTCCTGAGGGTGAGGGTAAGCGGACCGAGTCAGCTGCAAAGCACTAATTATTTTCACCAGAATACTCGTCATTTCAGCCTATTTCATGTATAATCCCATAATCCACACACCTACACTGTAAAGGTAAGCCAAACCGTGTTCAATTTCCAAAAGTGCCCAAAACTACCGTACCCGAGTTGTTCGCTTCAGCCCCATCGTCGAGCCTGTTCTCCGCATTGGGGGTCTCCTCGCCCTCCTCCTTCCCCTCCCCCTCTTCTTCCTCCACTTCCCTCTCCTCGCCCTCCTTCTCTCCAATCAACGCATCCTTTCCCTCTTCCTGATTTCCATCATATACACCGATATCATGACTCGCCTCTCCGTCACTGATATCCACAGTGCACTCTCGGTCCCGCGAGTCCACCTCCCCTTCTTCTTTCTGCTCCCCATTCCATTCTTCGTCTATCATGAGCAATCCACTCGTGTCCAATGGAGACTCGTCTTGATTATCTTCATTTTCCTCACGATTTCGGTCATTTACATCTTGACTATCCTCGTTCGCCTCTCCAATATCTTCATTTTCTTCTTGATCATCTTCATTTTCCATCTGATTCTCCTCATTTCCATCTCCGCCATCTCCATTTTCCTCCAGATTATCCTCGTTCCTCTCCAGATCATAAGGCACATCCAGAGACTCTCCCACCTCCCGTCCTTCTCCCTCCTCTTCATTCCCCTCATTGTCTACCGTATCCCCCTGGCCTTCTACAGTATCCTCCTCTTGGTCCTCTCCCGTATCCCCCTCATTCGCTCCGGGAGACCCCTCCCCCAACAAGGCATCTTCGTCAATGTTCTCGTGATCCTCCATACCGTACCCATTGTCGGTGTACGGTGAACCACCCTCCTGCAAGGACAGATTAACACAGTTTTCATAAAAAATAATTATTTTTTTAAAATTTATTGTCGACAATTATTATTGTCTATGATAGGATTAGAGGGCAAAGTATATCCACCTACACTTTTCTATCCACCCCCTCATTCCTATCCCTCCCCTCTAGATGATATTGAAGATACGGACCCCTCCGTCTCTCCATCATTCTTTTCCCATCCCGCTTCATGGGATGTTCTCTCTCCTTATGTTTGTTACTTGTACATATTTACATGCCCTATACTTGTATGTTCAGGTGATAAACCGATACCAACGTTGATTCCCTGTGTATTCCTACGCAATTATTAGCTAGTTGATCAAAGGAATGATTAAAGAAATGTTCAACATCTTGGCAATTAGATATCTTTCGATCGTATACCAAGTATTGATTGAAATCGCTACTACTCACCGCAGGACTATCCATAGTCAACCCGACCCCATTGAGTATCTCCTTCAGCGAAGCATTGCTCATGTCTTTGTCCATCTCTGCCTCTTCCGCTTGTTGTTCAGCCTATAATCATATTTTATTGTCCTATAAGGTGAAAGACATCTGATCGTGTGCCAAAGAGCGATACGGTCATACGTGGGTACAGACCCATAGTATGCGTGATAAGCTCAAATATTTTTTTTGGAATTTTACTCTGGTAGGCTTGATATTTCACGACTGTGTACAATGATAGGCTCGTTTTTTTCGAAATATGACTGGTAACGCCCATGTATGGAGCCTTGAGTACTCCAAGTGAGTTACCACTGAACTCTCCCACCTCCTCCTGATCCTGCTTATCCTCTTCAGCCTGTTCATTCTCGTCCGTCTCTTCCTCTTCCCTTTCCTCGCTCCCCTGACCCTCTTCTCCCTCAGTCGGAGCTTCGTGGGTCTCCGTGAACTGCTCAGGGGAATTGACGTCCATCGGTTCCATTGCCTCACACCCATCGTCCTACGATATTTAACATTTTTTTAAATATTTAAATAGCAAATTTAGCTGGATCAATAACCAACCTACTGCATGCTCAACTCCTTGACACTAAATTTATAACGGTCAGTGTAATTAAAGAGCTGCGTAGATGTCTAAACACATTTTCCTACAATGATACCTGTCCTCTACACAATACTCCCAGTAATGCTTCAAACATTTTCGAGTAGTCCGGATAGTCCAGTTATTCGTAATACTGCTTTCAGTATCCAAGATACATACCTCCATCCTCTCGGAGTTTCCGTTTCCACTGTCATCAGAGAGAAGCTTGTCCCCTATGTCCTCATCGTCATCCATCAACAATGCTTCTTCCTCTTCTGCCGTCATCTCAATGTCCTTCCCGATCAACTCCACCCCAAGCAGAGCCGCTTCTTCGTCCATGGCTGCAATAATTATACGATTATAAGGATGTTTGGCGAATGTGCAATGACATATTTAGCGCCGAGGGCAAGATCACATAAGGGAAAGACGGAATAATTGAAGAAAAAAGAAAGGATCAATAAGCGACTACTGTAAGGACGATTTACGCGGTTAAGTTTAGAAATGATAAAAAATCCCCTCAATCAAAGAAGAGCGTGTAAAAGCTTCGATACACATAGCATTACATCGAACAGAGAATAATTAATAAAACGAAAGAATATCCACAAATCGTGACCAAAATCGAAGGCAACGCGGAAATCGACAAAACTTGAATTTTGTATATTTCGTTCCGGTCATACCGTAATTACAGGGTCACACAACGGTAAATAGCAGACCGTCAGTTCGCGATAGGCACGTAGTGTGGCGCGTGCTACGCGGTCTTACTGTAGATCCAAACGACGCGCTCTTTCCCCCTGGCTCACCTGTAACAGCGCGCTCAAAGTTCTACCAAGCGTGCGTATATCGATTGCTTGTTTAATGTCGTTGGACTTTGTTCGGATGATCCACAGACCTAGGATTCTCTTAGTTTACTTTGTTTAGCGTGCTAAACGCAGTAATTCTCAAGTTGGCAAATTGCCAAAAGTGCATCTTTACTGTGTTTAACGATATTTGCGTTATCGACCTCTTATTTTTTCTTTCTTGTAATTTTATGGACGACACTTGTAATGGATTAGACTCATTTCAGATGGCTTCGACCAGTGGCCGAACATTCGAACCAAACGACCTGATCTGGGCAAAGATGAAGGGCTTTCCTCCGTGGCCGGCTAAGGTTCATTTGCATTTTTCGTTCTTATTTAAGAGCTTAGGATCTTTATATTTTAAAATCTCCATAATAATGATTTCCAGGTGCTGTCCACAGAGCCCTCGGGCGACATTCCCACCGGCAGGGTTTCCGTTGTTTTCTTCGGTACGAAGGAGACGGCTCTGATGAAGCCCTCCGAACTGTTTCCATATTACGAGAATCGACACCAGTTCGAGGTCCCGAGGAAGCACAAGGTGGCTTCAATTATCCCTCAATTAGTTATTATTATGTATCATTTTAATATAATTATTTATTGAAAAATATTTATATTTGAAGGGCTTCAACGAAGGCGTGAACGAGATTCGCAAGGCTGCGGGGTTGAAAGCGGACGAACTGTTCAACGATGATAGCAACGGAGACCTCAAGCCGCCCTCTCCTCAATCACGGTCAGTGGATGATCATTAGATTTGCGACTGTTACAGTTAGAGGGTATTCGTAAGATTGACGGGTACTTATAGTACCATAGATGGGCACGGTTGCAGGTACCGTGGTTGGGTGACGTACTGCAACATTTTTCATACATTGGTTAGCTCAGTGCAAAATAATATCTTAGCGAAATTGTTCCCATATCTATGTATTGGAGGACCGCTGTTGTAAGTTTCCAGTAGACCCTGCCCGCCTATGTGTAGTACAGAAAGACAATGAGTTTACGATGGCAGAGTTGATTGCAGACGGTCGCATCGTTCGAGCAACAACAGCAAGCTGATCGCGAGTGATGTGTTCCTCTCGTCCATAGACAGGAATCGAAACAAGAGCATTTCACTCCACAAGTCAGTGCTTTATTTCCTGTGAAATGACCATTTTTCCAGTGAATAGTTCACGCTGTGTAGCGTTTATCATAAATTTCGTTCACGTTAACGCCGTGGTTACTGTAATGCAATAACTATTCGTGCAACATCGATTGACTTTGCGAATCGCGTCCTTTCAGAGGTCCTCGTTCTCGAACGAGTAGTTCTGCTTCCCTGATGAAGAGTCTCGTGAGGAATATCAAGAAGCGGAACAGGTGTGCTATCTATATTATCGAAGCGAAACATCACGTTGCGATAGTTCACTCAAGCACCTCAGAACCGTATGACAGTATGCGATTAGCCTGACTACAGTATGATAGTAAGTAGTAGATTCGAGTCTCTTTGATGGCTATCCTTCACACGGATCGACGTAATAAAACAATTGTATAATACATGAAGCATACGTTTCTAAAAAAAACCAACTAGCAAAACTACGCTGTACCCGGCGATCCACGAAGCGTGCCGCGGTCGCCCTGCTTATATTATATGGTCCAGGAGCTTCGCTCCTGGACCATATAAGCCATATTAGACCATATTAGTAGGACCATATTAGTAGGGGGGTGGGCGCCTTCGGCGCCCACTGCTTTCCATACAACTTAACTACATTTGTTTACTTTTTGCACATCATAAGCTGTGTTTTCAAAGGAATGCAATACCATGAATTGATGTGGCAAAGCGCGCTAGGAAGAGCCATGAACGAAACGCGAGATGGTGAGAAGCATGTGTCAGGGTATAGCAGTGGTTAGAGGATGGCGTTGCTGGACCCGGCACGCAAGCTCGGATCCGGCCCGCGGCAACTGCTTTTGCACATTTTGCCAAAGTATCTCCGAAAAGTTTCAGTTTTTTTCTGATGACTTTTTGACCAAAAATGATCCCCGTGTTCTGAAACGTATTCTGACAAAAGTAGAAAATTTTTTGAAATTTTTCACAAATTTCGATTTTCTCAGTCAGTTTTAAAATTTTTAAAAAATCCATAAAACTTGTCCGAGATATTGGAAAATTGATAGGGGTCTTGTAAGAACTTTTTTTGAAATTCGAAATTCTAAACGAGTTATGCGTGCTACGGACAGACAGACAGACACACACAGACAAACGGACAAAAGTGATTTGCTAGTAAGAAGTAAATTCGACGACTGATCAGCCTACCGTACCCCTCTTCCAGATTGGACAGCGAGAGCTCCGCCGGGTCACGGAAGCGACGAGCCCTCGTGGCCGACTCGGATCAACGGCAGATTCTCGAGGCTTTTGACCATCTTAACGTACGTATTTCTATTATTGATAAAAATACGTCTACTTTTTAATTACTTGCACACCATACATCGATGGGATTACCGTAATTTTCAGCCTCTGGAGGGCCTGGAGGGAGGGATTCTCGAGCAAGAAGATGATGAGCGATCACGCCGGTCGAGGGGTACGGTAGCTCGTTTTTTTCGGCTTGTTCAGTTTGCGATTCAATTGGGAGGGACCAAAATCTAAGCGCTTTCCCAGGTGGAAGGCCATTAATGAAGCCATTCTGAAACATATCAGCTTCATTTTATACATTGTTTTTCACATACAGCCATGTTGGGAGGTGCTGGGAGGTCTTTAGGATAGTTGATGTATGATTTTTGTATTTGTAGGTTCGAGTCGGGTGTTCGAAGAGTACATGTTGAGTGCAAATCGGCTGCGGACCCGTAGTGGAAGTGAGGGCAAACGGAGCAGGTAGGCAAACCTTTCATGTGTTCTTTTTTGTTTTACTATTTCTCTTTCTATAAGAATAAGAATTGCACTAATAAGATAACTATGAAAAGACTGGAATGCCCTAGTTGAGTATCGTGTGTCCCCTAATCGCTCGCTCTCAGACTCATCTCGGGTGTTTCCGATGTGTTCGAGGAACTCTTCGACCAAGCCCAGTCGGTCTTCTCGGCCGAAGCCCTTATGCTTGCTCTGGACAATCTTCCCTCGGAGGGCTCATCTGGAGCGGTAAGCGTTTCCCTTTCTACAGAAATCTGCTTGCGAGTTCTTTTAGTAGTTATAGTCTTGAAAATCGGAACGTATAATTCATGATTCCGCCGCTACGGTGTTTAGCGAATTTTTCGCGCTTTGAAACGGTCCCATTTCATTCCAAGAAAAGATATCGGAGAGATGGATATGTTTTTGAGATCAGTAACGTCTTGTGGCACACGCCAGAAGTTGATTAGATCGCTTTAAAAGGCACAGGAATTAGCGCTACAACCGGAACGATTATATCTTTCCTTTTTCTCTACTATATGTTTGCTTTTGACGCTCATAATGGATGGAGTGCTGATGCCACGTTCACCGTGAAAGATAATCATGAAAAGAGCTAACAAGCAATATTCTACTGTTCTACCAAAACCTCCATTTCACAATATTTTGCATATACTTGAAGAACAACCCATTATTGGAAGAGCATGGCTATCGGTTCTTCGGTGGTTCTTATTGTTAGAACCAGGCATACGTGGGCAGAGTTACCGACAATTATCCTACTTTGGGGCCTACCAGCATATGCTTTATGATTTTGTTAGCCTACCAATTAAGTGTGATGTACAATGAAGTGCCTACCAAGTTAGGTTTCTGACAAAATGTGTCGCCTACCACCCCCCCCCGGGTCCGTGCCCACGCATGGAACCAGGGTTGTACCTCACTGCAACGACTCCGTTCAGGGCGGTGAAAGGGCACGTACGCCCGAAGCGCCCGAGAAGCCCGTCTTCCACGCCAAATTCTGCTCCGATTGCGGCTGTGAGTGCCAGCCCCACAAGGAACGATGGAGGTATTATGTAACTCTTTCCTTCTTATTTAAATTTTCACTAATTTCCGAAGATTACCCGTGTTTATTGTGTGCTTTTAATAATCGTAAGGCAAAACCGCATATTTGGAGATAATGGTACAGTATTCTTACTATCTTGGCAGATTGTAGTTGAAGCATTATTGAATTGATGTGCTCCTAGGCAAGAATGATACCGTAATCTTCTCTTCGTTTTGTCATGCGGTAGCTCGAGTTGTCCCTTTCCAGGTGTACGTCCGCCTTCTGTCTCAAGTACAACGGGCCCGTGGAATTGACAGAACCGGAGCCGTCGACTAGCACGGCCACACAACACCAGATGCCGGCCCGGAAGATCACCAGGATCAATGTGAGCGAGAAAATGTTCTTTATTCTATTTTTAAGTAGGAGTTGGTAAAGAAAGTATCTCCTGCTTTGTTCCGCATTACTTATCAGTGTCCTGAAACATCACTTGAATGCAAAGGGTGCGGGAACGTAAGGGCGAAGGGAATACTGTATTTATCCTATATTCTCTCCTAGTTCTATTTGCTGGCTCAAGCAACTATCCATTTGTCCACTTACCGTAACCTACCGTACCCTCCTCCCCTTCAGCCCAACCCTGCTCCCGTCCCCAATCCCCCCGCGCCCATTCGCAAGAGCAGCCTGGAACCGCCGCCTGTGGACAACCATCGAGTAGGTTTTTATCCTTTTTTTTTGTTTTTTAAAGGACTCTGCCGAACTTTGTTCTAATCAATATTAGCTGGTTTGCATAGAGAGCGAAGAAGATGGAAGGGAAAATAGTCAATTTGATTCGGATCGCGTTCATTCTTTGAGATTCACTTTAAGCAAAACTGGATAGATAACTCTTCTGCTCTTCCTGCTGCACATATAGCGATCATTACAATAATGAATCTTTACCTTTGGGAAGCTATTCCTTGCTTTCCCCATTCTCAAAATATTCTTAGAAGCCCCTAATATTCTACGTGGTCCAGGACGACCCGACCCTCGGCCTGTCCTCGCCCAGTCGCGTCAAGCGAAAGGCCATTCGTATATCGCCGCCCCCTCCTCCCATTCGATCCCCTCCCAGGAGAGCCGTCGGCCGACCCCTCAAATAGTCAGTCTCATCGGTTATTTATTTTTAAAACATACCGCTTGCAGAAGTATTGTCTCAATAACATTCTCGGCCTAGATATAGCATAAGTGAAACGGGAACGTGACGGCTCGACGCTTACTCTTTTTGGCACCTCAAATGTATCACGTAGACATGAAACATAACCAGCACGTATTGGGACTCTGGGTAGGTAACATCTTGCAGATATGTAATATTGTCAATCATTCAATCATTTGTTGCCTTTCAGTAAAGTCGAGAAGACACCCGATGTGTCGGAGAACGGAGTGAGAAAGTGCGCCTTCTGCCATGGACAGGTCCGGCCTCAGATGTGTGGGGGCAGCAAGCACAGGTGAACTACACTGGGTGGAGAGGGTGAGGGGAAGAGGGAGGGAGGAAGGGGTACTGTAATCGATGTGGAATGTATTGGTGTGAAAATGAAGCATGACCACTCAAAGAACTCGCATGCACATCTTTAGTGGAAAGTGGAAAAGGGTGGGGGATACTGTAGTCTTGATGGAAAGAGTGTGCGGTATAGGGGGAAGCGTTGTGGTTAACTTCTATGATTCATATGAAGGTATGCATTAGGGTTCCCTTTTCAACGCTTTTGCTCGGTTATGTTTCACACTTGTATGAATACCGGGATATGCTTACAGAGCATAAACACTGAAACGTAACCGTGGAAAAGCGTCAAAAAGAGAACTCTAGTACGCATGAGCATACTGTGTTTTGATTAGACAGGGATACTGTAGTATATACGCCCAATACGTGGTTTGCTCTAGTTTATACTGTAGACGAATCTAAGTCCTAAAGTGAAATTCGAGTTTAGAATTAATCTTAAACTTATCATTGCCACAGTCGGAGTGGGCGACTCGACAGAACGGAGTCGCCCATGAATGAGTCCGGGAAACTCCCCCCCGCGGGGAGAGAAGGCATACACGTAGACTAGACTCTAGTTTGGCTTGGCCCATCCTCGATCGATCGTCTCTAGCTTGAGGTGGCGATGCGTCGACAAGAAGTGTCGGAAGTGGTACGGATGGGTGAAGAGCAGCGACGAGATTCCCAAGGACATCGGGAAGAAGGGTACGGTACTTTGAGTGAGACCTTATTGTTAGAGGCGGCAAGACACTCAGACGGCCAGACCGTCATTACAGTAGTTCACTTTTCCCAAAGTTCACCATCTTTTGGCAAGTTGATGAGTGCATAACCTGAGTAGATTATACAATATGTAAAATTACAAAGAGCCAAACAGTCCAATATCACTCATTTGCAGCCCTCTCCTCTCTGGACAGCAAGTCAACCGTCCTGTCCCAGTCCCAGTCGCAGTCCTCTCAATCAGTCGATTCCTCTCCCGCCCCCGCTCCCCGCCGGGTCGGCCGCCCTCCCAAGCACCAAGGACTCAAGATTCGTCTCGGGACCAAGAAGGAGGTACGGGATACGGTAGCTATCGCGAACTGAAACCTCTGTGTACTTTGTACACGAATAATGGCAGTGTATTGGTCTCCAGTTACCGTAATCCCCCGTTTGAGGTGGAGGCGGCGCGTCCCAAGCGGAAGTACACAAAGCGGAAGGACCGCGAGGCCGCGGCAGGCGGACAAGCGGATGGGGGAAGGGGAACTAGCGGGACTACGACCAAGAGGATGATGAGGGAATTGTCGTCGCTGACTACGGTAAGAGGAGGGGGTACTGTAGGTGGAAGGGATACGGAAGGGGTTGCAGGGAAGGAGTGTGTGCTATGCATATAAGCGTGTGATAGCAAATGGTTCTGGAAGGTTTCAAAGAAGTATAGTAGGCTGTGAGTTCATTAAAGTTTTTGTTGTAGGAAGAAGCCTCGTTTCGGCCGTCGGCTCTGCAGAAAAAGGGACGGTGGTGGACGGCGGAGAAACGGAGGGCAGACTATTCCCCGGAGAGGGAGATACGGTAAGTGGACGAGAAGGGCATACATGGGCAGTGTTTGTTGGTAGATTACTGCAGTGGGTGGATAACGATCGTGTAATCTAGCCAAGATACTCTTGTGCAGCAGCCTACCCAACACTTGCACAAGTTGTGCAGTAAGCTACCCAACCATAGTGCATGCAACCGTGCTCAGCTATGGAGAAGAGTTGCGGTAGATGGGAGAGGCTACCGTTGGGAAGGGGGCAGTTTGAGAGGAGAGGAGTACAGGGAATGCATGAGGAGTGCAGTAAAGGAAGGGAGTGCACACATAATTGCACACAATTAGACAGTGAATTCGCTGTATGGAGTAGGGTAGCACTACGTTCCACTAGTCCGAATTATGTCCAATTGCGACTGTGTCTGCGTCTCTCCAATTGCCATGCTCTCTCACCTCCGCTCTCGCCTTTTGCAAGCATGATCAACCCTTTTGATGAGAACGTTGTGGGGTAGTTCAATGTATAATACTTGTTCAGGGCAGACCCGCTCAGCTCCGCTGCCTCGTTCCGTTTGATTACGCAGGCCATGAGGTGAGAATTAGTCGAGACAAATAGGAGCTGAAGAATGATAATAACACAGAAAGATCAAAGATCACCCCCTCGCAGGTCCTCAGCCGCAGCCTTGAGCAATCCAACGAATGAGCCGGGAATGGTGGCGGGCGCACTGGACATTATGATGGACGGACTCATGGGAGCGGTTCGTCGTCTCATCTTCCTTTTCTTCTTTTTCTACTAATCCCGTACTGAACGATTTTTAGTCTAAACCGTATTTAAGTCTACTCACCGTAATCACTGTATATGGCAGCCCGTTGATTGTGGAACCTTGACGGAGAGTGAATTTGCCTCCTTTCAGATGGCTCCCCTTCTGTCCCTCTTGAACAACGTTCCTCCGATGTCCCTCGAACCCCCTCTAACAGCTGATCTATGGAAGGCCAGTGCCATCCACACGCCCATGTTCCAGTAGAAGACGCCAGACGCAAAACGGCGCGAAGACACAAGACGCCACACGCAAATCCTCCACCTGTACCCTGCCACACCCCTCCCCCTTACGTGCCCCAATCCGGTTACGGTATCCTCCGGTATGTGCGAGAATTTGCCACGGAGAAGCGATAAGCTATGATATGTAGAATATGACATTCGTGAGACGGTTAATTGTTATTCTGTATTTTGTACCTTCTTACTTCAGGTCGGGTAGTCATTTTTGTATTTTCTGTGATAGATTGGTTTTGGGTTAATGGAAAAATTACCCGACCTGGGGTACTTGTTGCTAGGCCTTTTAAGCCATATTTTACCTTGCATAACCTCAACAACTTATCGTGTGCTCGGGGCTCTCTTTCTCTTACAATTTTAACTCAATTTGTAGTTGGCAAGAAAGTCCGTCGTGTGGTTTTTAGTAATTTGTGCCACACTTGACACAGTCGTATAATGAACATCCTTGAAAATCACAGATTTGTAGAGAATTCGATAATCGCATGACGGTCTTCTTCTTCACTTTATTCGCGTACGAAACCTGGTGCTCTCAAATCTTGCATTTTGCCTTACTTTTTCCACTCAAATTCGCTTACACGTTGTTCTCGTGTCTTTTTACCATATTTCTGTTCATCATAATCCATTTGTGGTGACCTTAATCATGTACTTAATTGTACTTAATTGTAATCTACATTGTCGTTTAGTTGGCGTAGGTGATAGCGATACAACTAGTGGACCAATTAATAAGTCAGAAATCACTCTGCAAATTATCATTTTCGAGACTAATTTTCGCTCTAGAATACATTGTAATATTTAGCACACATTTTAGGTGCAAGACGATATAAATTAACCTATGAGTAGATTTGCTCTCCTTCTAGGTCTAGGTTGATACTCATGTACTAGTTTAGATGAGTTTGCGTAACTTATACTTTCTTTAGATGCTAGAAGTCTACAATTTACATGTCACATTATTCTTTTTAGCATTTTTCTGCCGTAGTATACTTTCTTACTGGTAGGTCATTACGGGAGTTCGCTTTGGATTCAATAAATGTTTTCTTCATACATTCAGAATTGCTCTCATCTCATATGTCAAGAAGTCCTCTAGAACGAAGTTATCCTACTGTATACCTTCGCAATCTGTTTCCAGAGCGAAATTGGTCTAATTTCTTCCTAGACTGCCTATTCAGAATAAAAAGAAAGTATTGCACCAGCCATAAAAATTCAAACTCGTGAATGTAAAGCATACTGCAAGCCGTAACGAATCTGACCTAGCGCCTCTTCTGATGCTAATGCAACCGGTGCGCGACACTCACAAAATTTCTCTGAAAAGTGCGCAGCCACGCGTTTTTCACCTTCAAAGCGTAAAGTTTTGCGTTTTTTTATTGGTTTACGTTAGGTTTTCTGATTCCTAGTCAATTCGTTGAGCACACCGTTGCTCCTATCCCCTAGCGTGCTTTCTGCACTGGTGACCAACCTCAAATTTCGGTGTTTCCCTAGCCCTTCTCTATGTTATCTGTTCCTTACCTATGTCTTACTCCTATCTTACTCCTAGTGTCCCCTTCAGAATGGGCACGAAGCTCTCCGTCTCTCTGGAGGGTGCCTACCAGCCGGAGATTGCCCCTCGCTCCGACCGACCGGCCACCTTCGACCCTCAGGCGGGATTCGCCCGCCCCAGGAAGGTCCGCGAGGTAAGAAACGGTATTTTATTGTTGTTTGCTTATATTATTATGTATTTACTAGTAGAAATCATATAATGTAACCGAAAAATCGTGCGTACTGACTTGTCACACTGGTAACTCCTACCTGATTTGCATCTTTGTTATTTTGAGTGTAAGAGAGAACGATATATTTGAGATGAAGGCAACCTGGGAGGAGATGGACCAGTATAATCTGAAGCCCGGTCAGAGAGACTACTGTGCTCATCTGCTCATTCCGCTCATGCGGTGCCAGGTATCGAGAAGCGCTTTGTTTAGTATTTTGCGGAAAGGCTACCAAGAGTAAGTGTAGATTATAGAGTTGTGCATGAGAGTTCTTTTGATGCTTATGTTTCATACATCATTCATAACCGCAACGCGTCTCGTCATCGAAAGCAATGAAACATGTTGAGCCAAAGAACTCTCATGCATACCTCTAGTAGATTACGTTCAAATTATTGAAGATGCTCTTAACCTCGAAATATTCATAGACTTGTAAAGGAATGTGTAATTGAGACGGAGAACGCGCCTTTTGCCGGCCACGCGTGCGACGCGCAACGCGGAGCTTGGGACAAGTGCGAGTACGAGGACCATCTCATGAGGATCAAGGTCAGGGTTAAGGGATTGATCATGAAGCTGGGTATGACTGAGGTTGCTGTAATTGGGTAGGGCCCTGCATAGGTTTTACTGGCATAGGTTGGATCGCTGTAGAAGCTTAATTGAAAACCATTTCTATGCATGGGTAGGCCTTCTGCAGAAAGTTGCCTGAAGACCCTACCCGTCTGGGTTCATTATATGGTGGAATGAGATCTTAAATTGCATCTTTCGTACGGTAGGTAGAATTACCTCACTTATTGTTAGGAAGGCATTTCAAATAGATTAGGACTGGTATTATTTATTACGGTAGCTGGAATCTAAGAAATTAAGAAGACCTACCACACTCATTACTCTACAATCATTAGCGTTGTTCTGCTAGACTACGGTACCTACCGTAATCTCCCCGATCGTTGTAGGAGTTCGAGCGCGAGCGACGCTTGCTGCAGCGCAAGGCGCGCAAGGAGGGCAGCAGCTAGATTAGCGATTGATCAATGACGAAATACACCATCGATCGATCGCCGTCTAATGTAGAGATTCGTTTTGTAGACTATTGCGTGCACATGAATGTGGAATAAAGCTGATTAAGGGAAGTTGATTGTGTTTCAAGGAATGAAGGCCGTTGGCTCGGTAGCTCTTACTCATTGACTTGCTGTGGTTTTACAGAATTAGAGAGATGCAATCTGATCTATCCATTTCCTCTGCATTTCTCTTTCTAGAATTTTGATCCTTAGATTTAGATTATGCAAGCTAAACTATTATCACGGAAGGTTCCGTTCAGGGATGGGTAGTAAAGGTATGGAGGCGGAGCTTGAGAATGGGCTTCGGTTATCGGGGGAAACGAGCGACACATCGAGGGAGCGGGGATGGCTGTTGATGGCAAGGTACGGTAGGATTGGATTTCAGGCATGCTGTTCTAGGATTAGGAGGAATAGTCTAACAACTACTGTATAGCTAACACGAACGTGTTGTAATCATGTCTGGGATACGGTATGCTTTGTAGCCGGCAATTTGCAGGAGCCTTCCCTCGTATCCCGAGGCATCCAAACGTACAGTACGCTCGCGGGTCTATAATCGGTTTACCGCCGCGTGTACGGTTGGTCCAATTACAATATTCTCGTATTTCCTTACGAACGGTAGGATAAACAGACAAAGTGCTGTTTGGTCAATGCAATAGTACAGTTTCGTACAGCTTTTGGTTTTCAGCGAGAAAGTAGGTTCACTTCCTGCAAAATGACAATTTCTATTGTATTACAGGCTCCTCCCTCACTTCCCTCTTCTCTCTTCGTTCGTGCCGCCCTTCTCTCCTTTCCGGCCTTTCACAACATGTACAAGGAGCAGTTTGAGGAGTATCTGGCAAATCTGTTGGACTCGGCTTTGGAAGGGTTAGTCTGGAAGACAATTTGGGTAGATCTATTTATACGCGGGCACGCGTTGTTCTGATGTTTTTAAAAGTATATTGAAATTTAAAAAAAAACGACGAGAAGCGAGTAACAATTCTGAATTAGAACATGTTGAAATCTTGATTTAAATAATAGAATTATGATAATTAATGGTGTAATTCAGCTCGGACGAACATCTAGCCAAGCTCGCGTGCGAATTGTGGGGAGACGGAGCGGAGAGTGGAAGGATGGTCACCTTGATAGGACGACTGGAGACTATCATCGAGGAAGAGGTTTTCGATTTTGATTATTATATTTTCACTTTTGTTATTATCTTAAGAATACAAATAGTTAATAATAGTGTATACTTTGCCCATACGTGGGCACGGACCCGAAGTATGGGTGGTAGGCCCAAATTAAATTCGGAATTTTACTTTGGTAGGCCTATATTTCCTACAAAATTTCACTTGGTAGGCTCGATTTCGAATACAAGTAGGCCCGATTGTCAAAATATTGCGAGAAAGGTTGCCCATGTATGACCATACACGGGCTACAGTTGTCCTCAAATTTCTGCAGGCATCCTCACGTAATTAGAGATAACCAAAAGCAGCTATCCTAACAAGCCTTTTACTGTTTCATTTGCATTAACCACACTCTTGCAGAAGTCGAAGGGTGGTGTGGTCGGTGCGGAGAGTGCATGGCGTGGCCGCCTTTTACTACGCGCCCTCACTGCCTGCGTGCGACACGGAGCCAAGGGTACGGTATTCACATTTTTTGCTTTCTTGATTTGTAAAAAACCTGTGAGAATGTAAAAAAAACGAAAAAAGGGATAACATTTTCACGAATTACAGGAATGGCAGTTCCCCCCTCGCTCCTCGACGTGGTTGGACGAGTGATGGCAGTAGACGGGTTACGGACGGAGGCCCTTCGACTGCTCAATGCTCTGGTCCAAGCTGTGGGATGGGCCATCGCACCCGTCGTCAGGTATACTGTATACCGTATTCGTGCTTATTTGGCTCTCCTCCCCTAGCTACGTGTTTGCTATTGAGAAAATTGTTCCGGGAGTTCCGTAGCGCGTCGCTCCGTATATAAATGACAATAGCGTCGGCACGGTTGTCTCAACCATAATTAGCAAGGCATTGTACGATTATATTGGAAAGGTAGTTAATGGAGATTAGCATGTCATACTTGCAGGAATCTCAGCCAGTCCCTAGTCCGCCTCGACCCTTCGCCTGAACTGTACGAGCTCTTCGAGGTGATGATGCTCAGACTGGGACCGAGTGCGCGGCTTCACGACCATATTACGGTACGGTAGCTCTTCTTCATCTTTGACGGACCATCATTATTGAGCACGCTAAAAAGCTTTAAGGACCCCTCCAGGCAATATCTATCATATGCATTTTTTGACATCATAGGATAGCTGTCAATGTCCTGAGTCGCATGCTTTCTTCTTTTTTTTGTTGAAACTGCGCCGTTGCTGAGAAAAAGTTGTGCAAAGATTTCTCTCGCGGTCTGCGTCTCTTCATTCCTCTCTTGTCTCTCACAATCAACGGCTCTTAATTGGTTATCTCTCGAAATGAATAAGATGGTTGGAGGGACCCTTTAATTTATTGTACTCGAGTCGACTGAAAGTTTGCGAACTGAAATAAGACTGAAAGTAGATTGTCGTGGTTTGAGATCATCTTCAACGCCCTTCCCTCACCCCTTCCCCCCGCCTACTCCCTGCAGGCCTCTCGTGCCCTCGCGGCCATTGTCCGTTGTGCAGGTTCATTCAATCTTTGCATATCGATTGATTTTAATCAATGGTGATAATCACTTTTCTGTTCTTAGAGCACTATGTATTCCTTAATTTTCACAGGATTCCTGATCGACCCCTCGGTGCTGTCGTGTATCTGCTCCTCCGTCTGCTCCACCGCACTCCGCGAGCGTCGGTCGAGGGATTACGGTAGGCTGGTCGCGGCCTTCCTTGCCCACGGTCACGATACCGTACCCACGCCGGTTCACGTGAGTTGGCTTGTGGCAGTTTGAGACTGGGTAATCAGAAATGAATTCTTGTGTGAGACGCTTTCATATGGCTGTGGTTACAGTAATCAGGCAGGCAGGTCTACTTTGTGCAATTAAAGGTGGCCCGTGCCCTCGTCTTCTCCCTTCCCCAGTGCGAAGAACGAGAGACGTTGCGGGCGTTGGCAGATTGCGCATGCAGGTAACCTTCTCTTTACTACTCATCTTCTCGATAAATTACTTTATTTTTAGCAATGACAGTGGAAAAATACAGTATTTGATTGTAATTTACGGGGTTGGAACCCTCCCGCCCGCAGGCCACCGTTTACCATGAAATTACCCGTACCGCAGTGCGATATTACCCTAACCGCTGTACTAAATTCTCGATTTACACGACTACCCTACCGCATCTGGAAAGTGGCCCCTAACGCGAAAATAATTTCAAATATGAGTATTTATCCCCTGAAAGCTACTCCTAGTCCATATTGTGCCAGTCCGAAGTTTAATGAATACTTCGATAGCATTACGTAATTTGATATTTGTAGTAAAATCGGTTCCTTTTGATGCGTATGTTTCACACATCATTCATAGCCGCGACGCGCCTGGCCACCAAAAAGAACGAAACATATTGTCGAAAAGTAACCGATTTTAAACATCTAATTATTTGCAGACCCCGTACCTACGGACTGACGCCATCACAGATCACAGAAGAGGCGGATCGAGTGAGGAAAGAGGCCGAGTCGAGTACGGTAGTGAGGGGAGGGAGGAGGGAGGTGAATGGAGGGGAGAGGGATACGGTGCACTACGAGAGGTGAGTGGGTACGGTAGTCTGGGGAGGGTGGGGGCATTGAGACTAGAGCTACCTGGGGTTGCGTCAATAGGAAGAGCTATAAGTAGAACGGAGGTTCTATAAATAATTGTCTTTTTAATTGGGGTTCTCTTTTCGACGCTTTCCCCTGGTTATGTTTTAGTACTTATGCTCCGTAGATATATCCCAGTATTTGTAGAAGCGTGAAACATAACCGAGAAAAGGAGTCAAAAAGAGAACCGTAGTTTTAACATTGCAGCGAAATGGTGGTGGATGTGGCGGAGGAATCGATACGGATGGTCATCGGGGAGGATGAAGGGGAGAGTGAGGAGGAGGAGGAGGAGGAAGAGGGAGAAGAGGAGGGGGGAGGAGACGAGGAGAGGGAAGGAGAGGAGATTACGGTAATGGAGAGGGAGACTTGGGTCTTGGCGTAGGATAAAGGCGTATTATGAGGCGATATGGGCCGTAGATGAACGGGGCAAATCCTTCTAAAGACAGTAGACAGGGGCAGACAAAGAGCATTGGTTGGCCTGGCATTTTTATTACGTACTGCGGTTAACTTGCGCTAAACAGAGTAGATTGGCTGGCAGATCGTTCTTCACCAATGGTAGGCACTGTTAATTGTGGGTTCGTGTAGATGTCGGACAAGCCGAGTACGGAGGAACTGGCTGAGGTTCACAAGTACGAGCAGGACAGGATGGAGACCCGCAAAGTTCTCAGCCATCTCCACAAGAAGAACACGAAGGTACGATATCTTGAAGGGAATGTTGTTGAAAGAAACGTCGAATTTTGTTCCTTTTTTATATGTAACGTAACTTACAAGGAGATGTCGCAAACTATCCGTAAATCTATTGAAAACCACCATTACGCCTAAGTAGGGCATGGTTAGACGAGTCGAAATCAGTTTTCAAAAAGGGCTTCTTCTTCCGTATGTTCGAGAAATAAGCCTCCAAAGTTACTGTATGGATCCGCGCTTCCCGACACTGGAGCTCCTCTACTCGCGCACCCCCGACCGGGTTCGGTTCCCCGGTGGGGCGTTTTTCTTTTGCTCTTTTGTCATGTGATCAGAAACAGAAAAAAATCCAATCGTTTACTGTTTCGGGATGTGAATGGGATCAAATACAGGTAAGTCAGGTATCACCATTCATTAAAAAAACAGAAATCTTCTTCTGGTTTCGTTTGACGATACGGTCCAATATATAGATACAAAAGAGAACTACTACGTTTTCGAAGTTGAGGTTGAAGAAAATCTAGCGAATCAGAATCTCCAAAAGGAGCAAAAGAAAAATGCCCCACCGGGGAACCGAACCCGGGACATAAAAACGATAGACGCTGCAAGCAGCCCCTACGCCACGCTAGCACGCTGGCGGACGGGGGTGCGCGAATAGAGGAGCTCCAGTGTCGGGAAGCGCGGATCCATACAGTAACTTTGGAGGCTTATTTCTCGAACATACGGAAGAAGAAGCACTTTTTGAAAACTGATTTCGACTCGTCTAACCATGCCCTACTTAGGCGTAATGGTGGTTTTCAATAGATTTACGGATAGTTTGCGACATCTCCTTGTTAGTACGAGAAATATTGGATAAGGTAGTACCTATTTTGGCACGGTGCCAGATTAACGTAGACGACCAGCTTTCAGGAAACCACCCGGAAGGCGAAGATGGCCAAGCGTCTGCGGGACAAGGAAGAGGCTGAGGTAGGGGGGGGGGGGGCGGGGGTGTAGAGTTCGACAAATGACCCAATACCAAAGCATGCAAAATGCTTTCACCCCTGCGTCTCATCATTCTTCACTCCTATCTCGGTCAAATCTTGCACTTTCATGGCCCAATAATGACCCAATTATGGTTCCGCCATTTACACTAGTGGGGGCTGTAGGGTTAGCGAAGTCGGGAGGATGAGCCATTGGCATGCGATGAAGAGTCAAGAGGCGGCGCAAAGATTAAGGTAGTGCAAATCCGGCATCCTCGTAGATTTCTCGCCGATTTTGCCAACACTAGTGGGCACTGCCACTGGGCAGGGGTGCTTGATTTGGTTGGATACTCAAAACGGTCTCACTAAAAATTAACACAACGTAGCGCTGAGCGGAGGGTTTGTTATGCTAACCTGTCAACCTGTCGAAATACGTTCTTGAGGGATAGTGTGGTATTGCAGCCTGGACGCAAGCGGAAGAGGAAGAACAAGGCCTTGGGAGAGGAGATGATTGTGCAGGGGGAGGGTAAGCAGAAGAAAAGGGCGCTGAAGAAGCAGCGAAGAGCCGCCGAAAGGGCCGCGGCGACCGGAGAGGTTACGGTAGTCGGCGAGGTTCCCGCAGCGAAGAAGGCGGCTGCGGTAACCCCGGCTCCCCGGACGATGGACAGCTACAGTACGAAGGTAGGTCGAAGGAGGAAGCGGCGGTTGTGCAGGACTTTCGATCGATTATTCATCAACGACATTATTGGAAATTTTCTTGCACAGCTTTCGTCGACATGGTTACTGTATCAACGGGGTTACGGTAGCTAGCGTTTTTGCAGCCATCTGCTGAGGTCCAAGAGATTATCGATTTGCTGGTTCTTGATTGATGGCAGAGATGGTATAAGTATGGAAATGGGCAATCGGAGCTTCTTCGGCTGTTGTTTTCTTCTTCTCATGGCTATGTTTCGGCTATGCGCTAGAGTTGGGCAGGAGACTCAGTACTGTTGATTGTTTTACTCATATAAGACTCGTGGAACTAAAAAGTCAGAATGATATCTTGGCACAGTAACAAAATGCCAAGATTCCACCTGGATTCTTGGCATTTTGTTGCTATGTCAAGATACCATTCTGACTTTTCAGTTCCACGGGTCTTATATGCACTTTTACTCAGATTGTAAAAACAAGATTACAATGCTTTGTTTGCATAACCGTTTAGGAATTGCAGCATGAGGCATAGCCATGAGAAGGCTTGAGGCTCCGATTGCTTTCCTTTTCCCGTGCAACAGCCCTCATTGCTGTTCATTTTCATTATTTTGTTGTTGTTATTTTTCTGTTGTTGTTTATCGCCTCACGCTTCTCATGTAGCTTGTTGATTTGATAAATGAGCACCTAGTTAAAGTAGGAAATCCTTTATTCGGATGGAGAGATGCCTCTTCGCCCGTGTAATAAATATGAGGCCCATCATTCCTGAAAAGGTTTGCGCGCTGAGAAAACACAAAAGTGTTGAAATGCTGTAGCCGATTTAGAACAAGCCAAATCATTACGTTGAGCATTACGTTCCCTAACTTACCTCTTCAATCTCGCTGAAGGTAAAATAGCGGACTACGAAGAAACCGCTTATGGTTATCTGCAAAACGCGGCCCTTCGAAAATAGTGGTTCACTATTATATGAGGGTTCCTGTCAAACGCTAATATCAATTATCAAACTTTAAGTTGAGCATGTAAAATGGGAAAAGTTGAAGGAAGAACACTCGCCAATCAGTAAAGCCATGCAGACATTAAGGAAGTGTTATAAAATGTTTCAAAATGAAATAAGAATTAAGATGTGACATACACCCGATAGAAGAAGAGTAATGATGAGGAAAAAGACGAAGAGAAGGGCTACTTCCTTTGCAGAAAGGTCGTAGATATCTGTCTGAACTTTCGAGGATTAAAGTGAACAGTTGTATTCAAAATGTGTCTGCTATCACTTACTCTGGCCTTGCTAATAAGGAAAGAAAATGTATTCGATGCATCCCTGACCTGAGAACTCGAAGACTTATGAAGATCCCGATTAAATTCTTCAAACAACACTGCAAAAAGCTAAGATTACGCTAGTCTGTGACTGAAACTTTAGAAGTGTATTAGGACAAAGGTTGAAACATAGTTGCTCAATGATCTTAGTCACCAAGGGTTCCGTTGGAGAGTTTCAGACAGGCATAATAGTATCGGTACTTGAGCCGATAGCGAATCGAGTCCTGTAAAATATTGAATACTACATATTCAGTATTTTGAAATGTCACCGATCTTATAAAGTGAAAAAGACTCCAGTATGTTTCAAATACCTTTGTATAGGTGTATACTCCAGTTTCATTATTGCATTCGAGTTTATCGATAAGATTGACGTTGAATTTGTGATCGATTAATCTGTAAAAATTATTGCTAATGAGATATATTATTTACTTATTATTGGGATAGGTTCGACAATCAAGCAGTGTTTTGGCTTCGTCATAGGATACTTACGCAAGATGACGATCAGAGGAACATTCATTATCCTCGATCGGACAATTATTCTTTGTCCAACAAGACAAGATACGCAGGCTATCGCAGAAGTTTGCCTCTGAAATAAGCTTATAATATAAGAATCCTTCTATGTAAAGCCTACGAATCCTAGCCATTTTAGGCTAGCATGAATACGGTTAACTTCTTACATAATAGAAAATGAATGCGAGCTATTGCTCAAGCGAAACGTGTCCATAAAAAATCAGCCATCGATCCGGGCTCTAGATGCTAGGTTGGACTTCAAACATTGCATAATAACGTCATAAAAAAACCATGCTCGACACCTCCACCCCCTCCTTCCCATCCCTTTCTTTTTGATCGCGAGTTTGTAATATTATTGGAGAGTCACTGCATTTTCGAAATCACTTTATATCATCGTCTCATGTGATCCTGTTGGTAAATTATTGTTAATTTAGGTCATATAAGTTTGTTAAAGATACAATCTATTCACAACTGCTCAGTACTGAACAAGTTTTCAGTTATTCCTATTTGGCCCTATTTTGCCTTGAGCTCCACCTGGTTTTATGCACGCCGCAGTATACACAGGAACCGATCTGTAGTAGAATGGGACGCGTTCTACTTTTCCAGAGTCGCTGCAAAGAGCATTCATTAAAATAACTATGATTAATGTATATTTTAAAGAATTTTAGAACAACGTACCTGGATATGCAATTTATCTGTTCTCCATCCGGCAGAACTTCCTGATTGATGAGAAGACGCCTGTTATCGTCGCACTGAAACTGGTGAATCCCGAGTTCTGTGCTATGTCTATCATTGTAGTGAGGACTACACTACTGCCCATGTACCTTGAGAATAGTGGTGGAATAGTCTACAGCGGTGCAGTTTTTGCTGCAGGCTCTCTCCAATCGCGGCATCAAGCAAGAGTCGTTTGCTTAAGGTAAGAGCATGCTCTGTCTAGGCTTACTTTGGGTTCTTATATTGTAATGGTCTTGAGAGGTACGCTGTAGGGGTTTAAGCCAAACAATTTAACCATGTTTATGAGGAACCCTACTGCACTCGACTTGCCTGGAAACGCTGAACCACGAGCATTTTTCGGGGCCGCCAAAGGCAACGGTTCTGTTGAGGGATCGATAGATTTAGATGACGGCTCCTTGCAAGCGTATACGTAGTTCTGAATGGTACGTCAAAGGGCCCTAAACTTCAGTCAACAAGCTCTACATTACACGGACAAGGTGGGGGGGGGGCAGGCATTTATCAGAAACTTGCACACGAGCTTTTCAAAATTTGATCAGTTACTAGTCGAGTTTGAAGTCGTTAGAAATCTTAATTATTACGTTTATAAAGTAATCTATTTTTTTCGGCTATGGATCCCTACTTTCAGACGTGTATGCATATATCCTAGTGTTATCGGAGTGTGCCCAACAGATTTCATTTGCTGTCCCTTTGCCTTTCACTTTTTTCTTCTCCGCTCTTTCACAACGTAATTATATTATGACATCTGTTAATCGCACTCTATTACTGAAAGTGAACAAAACCTCCAGAGTTTGGAATCCATCTGCTCTTTTGCTTTTCATACAGCTCACTTCTGTCTTCGTATGATTAGATAGAAGCTTGTTGGAGCTTAAAGGAGGACCATTCAAAACCCGGTTGCTGGCACAACTGTAGAAGGCAGAACGGCAGTTCAGCTAGCAACTCAATTTTCCTTATAACTAAAAAATAATATTTTTACGATGCAACGGGAAGCCATTCCTATGCTCTTTACGGAATTCATATTCGATCTATAGTCATTTTATGTTGTAACACGTTGTTGTTTGTCGTAAAGCAAAAAGAGATGAATATATTTCATTGGGAAAGCGCATAGCCAGACTTCGCGAGAGAATCGAGAAGTTTGAGCCCCTGCTGGCTGTAGGAATTTTTAGTCGCCAAATTTAGATAGATAGTTTATGCAGATCACAGGGAAGTGCGAGTAAGAACAATGGTAAAATGGAGACGAAAATGACACATTAGGAACAGGAAAGAATGGAAAAGCGAAAATGGCCTCTTAAGAATGACTACGGTGCGAATTGAAAGCTCTTGTGCTCCTTATGAAAAAGCTGTTTGATCGATAGTTTTGGAAACAGAAGCATACGAAAGAATGAATCCAGGCCATCTACAGCGGGAATTATTTTTGATGAAAATAGTGTTGCAAGTATTTCAAGCAGAGACTGGTGAAATAAATGAATTAAAATATTAATTTTGAAGAAAATTATGGCTATTTGAAGAGGGACTACTTTTGCGAAATATCCCTACTTTAACGCTACGCCGCACGCGCAAAAGTGAAAACTATCAAAAACCTGTACACTACGTTTTGTTGTCATATCTTGAAATACTTTTAACACTATCTTCATCAAATTCAGCAACTATGAAACTCCTGCCGCCAGGTGGCTTCTCGAGTCCAAATAAATATTTTTCATTACAGAATTCTTTGAAAAATGTTTTTCAAATACTATTATTATTGTCTTCTCAGACACGTATTATCTAGGTATAATTATATAGCGTTTCTAGAAATATGTCGCTTCCCATAAAGTTTTTTTTAAATTTTTCAATAAAATGACTAACTCACTGCGCATATCCGATCTTGCAGCCGCTATCGCATTTAACTGTGACTTTGTCATCTCCGTCAGTCGTAGTGTAACCGCAGCACTCGTTACAGTGCCGAGTGAATATCGTACCCTTTGCGTAGTAACACTCGTAGAGTGTGTCATTCTCTTTCGGGTTGTCTAAAATATAACGATATTAAGGGTAAATAAAAGGCTCGAGTGATCGAACGATAACGGTGGTGAATTGTGTTCACCTTACATAGTTTGTCTTTCATAGGCTATTTTCGCTCCTCTCTCCTATGTTTGAGGAAAATATTTTTTATTGTCTCATTTTCGGACATGAAGTGAAGCAGCATGGAGAGAGTCCAAGCGAAGTAGAAACCGTTTTACTAGCGGAACTTTTCCGTAAATGATTTATTTTCGTAAGTGTCAACTTTGAATTTATGCTCTATTACCCTGCTTATTATATGACGCGGAAATTATGTGAAATTGGCCCAGTTTGACGATTTTTTACTTAATTATTCTCCAAAAAATCTGTTTTCACGATAATTCAGTCGATGTGTGTCCTTGTGGTTAAAGGAACTTGGACGCCAAAAAAATATCGGCTTTCATATAAACGTTTATCGCCTAAATAATACAAAAAACCAAAACCAGAGTACTCCGGTCGTATCCGCAGAAGTGCAGTGGAGTCCCCTGAATATATCGAAAAGTGTGTGGAAGTGTATGGAGGGAGACGTGCAGAAGGTATTCAGCACGTCTCTTTTAGAATGGAGACGTGCTGAATACCTACTGCACGTCTCCCTCCATACACTTCCACACACTTTTCGATATATGCAGGGGACTCCACTACACTTCTGCGGAAACCACCGGAGTACACAAAAAGGTCTCAAGATAACCTAAAAATCATTTTCTTGCCAAGGCGCTGTCTTCCTGCGTTTAGGGCATAGTAACAATGCAAATGGCATCGAGGTACTCCCGGAAAATATAAATATTTCTCGCTCCAGAATTTTAAAAAATACATTGTCATATACGCTTTTAAAAAATGTGTCGCTTCCATGTTATTTTGTTATTAACTGTTTGCCTCGCGCGCCAAACATGCGTCACAGAAAAATCCATTACATATATCGTCAACTCACAGGGCTGCATTTTGGAGAAGAAGTAGTAGATGCGATAGAAGGGCACATTCATTTCTCTGTTTGTTCTCTGTTTGGTAGCTATTCGAAAATCTAAATGAATTGCTATTATATCCGAGGGACGGTAATAAGTTATTAGTAACATTTTTGAGGTTATTTTTCTTTTTTATTTACGAGCACATTCTCAAGCACATATACATGAGTGTTGTTCTGGAACCATTTCAATGGCTAACAAGCCCTACTACTAATAACCTGACACTTCTTCCGCATGCATAATGTCACCATTGATGTAGTAAATCAACGGACAGTGGACCTGTAAAACGATAAGATGAGATCACAATGTAAAGAAATCAGAATTTTGCACTAACTTGTAAGAATAGCGGAGAACCACCATTTTATCAAATCTGTCATCTCATCAATATTGACTAACAAGGAGTGGTTGCAGAGAAATTGGAATACGAGACAAATGTTCTAAGGTACTATCGAGCATGCTGATTCTGAATCTGCAATAAAAAAATTTTGGGTTCAGGCAAGTTTTCGGGAAAAGGGGGGAGCCCCTTTTTCCGCCCTCTCTCTCCTTCATCTTTCTCTCGCTTTCGCTCATTCGTGCTAGGATGGCGTAGTGGATAGATACTGCAGTTGTGAATTTATTTTTCCCCCTAGTTCGAAGCCTGCAACCTGGAAAAAATTTCTCTGTAACGTTGCAACCACTCTTTGTAAGTCAAATTAACTTCAAGGTGAACAAATTGCTCTGTAATAACAAAGATATAGTTGAGAAATTGTTCCGTCAGTCGTCTCATTCCTATTTCCGACGAGAGACGTTTTCTCAGGAATAATAATGATGACAACTAGAGCTTCTTGCTCATTCTCATTCGCTGATTCTGCTCACGTGATCATGTGAGCAAGAATGAAATACGCAACTTTCTAAAGATCATGCAAATGATGAGCAGATGAGCAACTCATCTGCTCATCCTTTGCATGATCTTTAGAAAGAGACGACTAAAATGAACTATATAATTGTTCATTTTAGTCGTCTCTTCTGCTCACTATGTGTCTTCAAACGCACGTCTTCAAACGCACGTCGCATAGTGCGACTCACTCCATACTCCTATAATTCGTCGCTAGTATTGTGCAGATGAAAGATGAAATGAGAATGAGAGCTCTCCCTTCTCCCTCGAGGTTGATCATTTTATTGCACATGATGCGCTTGTTATTTGAGATGAGAGTATATATCATGAAGGATTGAAAATGAATGTCGCATCAAGATGCAACTCTTATCTAGATGAGAGTGCATGCAATTTATCGGCCACCTATCTTTGTTTCTCAATTAGAATAGCCCGAAACTACTCTATAGTTCCCCTGAACCAATCGAAGAGAGCTCGAGCGTCTCAAGGATGATCATTTCATCTTCTTGCAAAATGAAACCGATCATGGTTGAAGAGCATGCAATAAATTGCATCAGCTCCACTATTCGTCGCATTATGAAAAAGAGGGAAGAAAAAAGAATGGCGGTGCACTCATAATTGGTCGCATAGTGCGGGGATAGTCGCACGTGCGACCTCCACAGTGTTCTGACGGCAGTGAAAATGTTAAGCGAACGAGATGCCGAAAAATAACCCTGATTTCGGTAGGAACTCACGCAGGGAAAATACCGAATTCTAAACATTTTGGCTCGTTCGCCTAACATTTAGAACACTGTGCCTCATTGCTAGTTGTATTTTCACCGAAAAAGGTTGTTTCGGTGAGAAGAATGGTACAGTCGAATATGCGAAGAACGTCTCACGTCCGACTTGATTATAATTTGAGGGATGAGAATCACACGTGCGAGTCGACTCGTTGCACAGGGAATGAGAGTGCGAATGTTGCACTATGCGACGTGCTTTTGAACACCTCTAATTTACTATCCTTCTACTAGCTTTATTATCTACTAGCTTCTCCTATATTTCCTACCATAATATAGGCATTCGAAAGTGGCCCAAATCGGTTTCACATAATTTGAACATATGTAATACCGAAAACAAAAATATAAATATAAAATCCCGATATCTCTCCATACACCCGGTTCACGTAGGCCAGACTTCTACAAGTAACCAACACCTTTCTATGATAGATATAGTATACGTACCGTGCATTTGAAATGCAAGAGGAATCGGCAGTATGCACCATGTTTCAGCATCCTATGTTCGGAGTGCGGGTGAAGAGCATAGTACTCGGAAAAGGTAACTAAATATTGTAAACCTGTAATGCCTACCGCTCATCTAATACATTTGCTCCCAAGTTTGAAAATTTCCCCACTTTTTCCATTTTCCGTCCATCCCACCTCTTTCCCTACTGTAATTCATTTTGAATATTGTAGAAACTCTTGTAGCTTTACTTGCTTTCCCAAAGCTTTCGCAATCCATTAGCATATTTAAAGGCAACAAACTGCGCAGGCCACTAGTCTGCATGCAGATTAATTGAATGTTCAGTCTATTTTTCTGGGTCGACCCATCCCGCCCGCAAACTGCCCTTTCGTATAAATTGACCCAAGCAGCAGTGCAAATTACCTTCACGCTGTACTTAAAAGATGCACAACATGCGCAAAAAAGAACCTGAGAAAAGATTCGAACTTGGGTGAGCCGAACAGCAACGTCGACCTCTTACCACTATTTCACTATTGCACACCACAGCGTGCCCGTATTGGGTTTCGCTCATGCCCCTTCATCATGCGCATTGCCGCTTCCTCCTTTATTCAAAGCATGGGAGGCGCTCACCCCCACTTATTGTTAGCACAATAGCTTAAGCGATCGCGCAGCACGCTTTATGACCCACTGGGATCACCAGAGTAGTTTTGCTAGTTGGTAATATAAAAATCAATACATACCATTATTTACCCAATACGTTCTAGAATCAAATCTGCTGCATTCCAGTGTATAGGTATCTCCCTGAAATAAGTGTTGCTAAAGGAGAAAAAAAAGTCACTTTTCGGATGGGAACGTGGGAATAAATGCGGACGAAGACGGGTAGTGTAAGTGAAAAGAGATGAGGGCGTTAGAGCGTTAGAGATTTCATTCACTCTCCGCTGAGTACTGAAGGTGCAAAGAGCAACGCGCTTTTCACAAAATTGGATATACTAGCTGACTGTTATGAGATACAGCTCTGCTTCATCGCCAAATCGATTTTTTACGTTGTTCCGATCATTTTAACAAAAAATAACTATGGAGATGTGCGGAAAGGCCTAATTTTGCATATATCAGGGTAGCCCGCGAATTCAAAATACTCGTGGGCCGGCTCCTTTAAAGATCTATTTTAAAGAGTCCCTCCAACCATCTTTTCAAGATTCATTTCAAGAGATAACCTGCCTGCGAGAGGAAAAATTTCTCTCGCAGGCAGCGAGAGAAATTTTTGCACAGCTTTTTCTCAACGGCGAAGTTTCAACAAAAAAGGAAAGAGTGTGAGACTCTGTACACTGAGAGCTATCCAGTGATTTTAAAAAATGCATATGACAGATATTGCCTGGAGAGGCCCTCTAAATAACATATATAGTGGAATAAACCAATCCGATGCTCTGATTCCAAAATGCGTCTAATGCGAGTACTACTGCTCATTCTTCCTCGCTGTCATCTTATCGATAAGGGGACGGGAAAGGAGCGACTTATTGTTAGTGTTGAAATGTACGTTAATAAAGTTTTGGAATCGGGTCTTCAAGATCCAAACCTTAACAGTTAGGGTTCGTCCATCGTGGACTTCGAGTTCAACAATCGTGAGGTTGCCAGACGATTGTCTGAATCGACTTCTGATATAAGGAGAGGTGACTAGAGTTGGCTTTTCTATAGATACTTGCGGCGCAATAGGGAAAGGAGGAAATAAGAGAGACATTCTCCTTTCTGCCTTTCGCTCAGCACGACCGAAATCATTCCGATTAGTACGATATATCAGATAACTAGAAAATTTTCTTATCGAACTATACAGCTATAATAGAGAAAAAGAAAGATATAATCGTTCCGGGGATAACTCAGATTCCGGTGCCTCTACAGTACCATTCAATCCTAATACGCTCTATATAGAAGTCTTGCTAGTGGTCATCTCAAAAAGTATTCACTCTCTTCGATATCTTATTCTAGAGCGGGATGGCGATGTTCCAAAGTGTGAAAAATCTGCGAAACAGATCAGCTCGTGAAACAGAATTATGCATTCCATTTTACTTTGCCTTGTTGGAAAAATGGCCTACTCCGGAATTTTCTTATTTAAAATTCGACGCCAGCATGTGAAACAGCAAAAAATCCAAAAAAAATTCACATCATTCCGGTAAGTGGAGAATGTGTTTGCCGACTATTTTTGAATTTCCCATAGTTCATACGACTAAGTTTTACGTGTTTAGATTCACTCATTATTAGTTGGATAACTGGAAAATAGATGTGTAAGAGAAAGGGGAAAGCTCCTACGTGAACTTGACTCCTTCGTGTTGCTCCCTCGGCGTACAATTGGTTTTGCAAAGCGGAATGCAGTATTGCGTAAGGTTGTCAGGCTACAAAGAGTTCTGGTTTTGTGTTATAATTTGTGAAAGAGTACACAACTCATACTTTGCTGGGATCTCCGCACGTCTTCCAATTAAGTCGGTATTCCTCGAGTGCCGAATTGTTGAGATTCATGCGGACGACGGGGATGAAGAGCAGAAGAAGAAGAAGAAACGGCGAAGCAACCGTCGAGGACCAGTGCATGACGATGGAATGAATGAGGGGACGAGGCGAACGTTGGCGTTGACTTGGTTAATGAGGCACGGGGTTAAAGGGTCCCTCCAACCATCTCATTCATTCCAAGAGATAACCAATTAAGAGCGGTTGATTGATTGTGAGAGACAAGAGAGGAATGAAGAGACGCAGACAGCGAGAGAAATCTTTGCACAGCTTTTTCTCAGCAACGGCGAAGTTTCAACAAAAAAAAGGAGAGAGTATGAGACTCAGGACATTGAGAGCTATCCAATGATGTCAAAAATGCATATGGTAGATATTGCCTGGAGGGGCCCTTTAAGAGACGAGAAAAGCTTCGTTGGCATGGTTGTCTCCTGACGAGGTTTGGAGAGATACTAGAGATATTTATCTGTAAGCAAGTTAGACATCAGTGATGTTGGTACAAATGTATACGATATATCGCACACGCCTGCTTACTTAAAATAGTAGATAAAAGAAACGACATCGTAACATAAAACGTCCTTATATTTATGAATTTGTGGCGTCACTATTGGTCGACTCTTCGCGAATAATCGTTTCCAGTTTTTCTAGGTTCATTGACATAAGCGGTGCAAACTGTTTATCGTTTATCGCAAAGCAGAACCGTCCCTGTGCATATAAACGCTCTTCTTCAAGTTTCAAGTTTTCAAGTTTTACGCTCTTTATCAAGATCAGCAGGGCAGGGACCAGGTGTTGGGGGTCACTGGATCTGAAGCGCCATGAGTGTCTTCCATTCTGCCTTGTCTTGTACCTTCCTCAAGAATTCGGGTCCGACCGCCTTCACCAAGTCATCTCTCCATCTCATAACTGGCCGATCTTGCCTTCGCTTAGGCCCACGCT
>LS832538.1:191322-201787 GCA_900490955.1 Micoletzkya japonica
TACAGGTTACAAAGGCTCGTTCTTACCTCACATTGACTCGATCTTGCTCGTTCTCGAGCAGGCTGTACACGCCCTCTGATTTGATGAGATACGGCGAGAACTGAAGGGAGATAGAATTCAGGGTGAACAAATCGAGAGACTAGCTAACGTTTTATAAATAACTGAGAAATAACGGTTATGTCGTTATCGAAACACCCTTAGAACCGCCGGATCTGACTCGAAAGATATGATTGCATACCTCAAATCGGGGGACGTCTCCATTCGTGTACTCGCACCAATCTTGCACGACGAGTGGTGCGATGCCTGCCCGTCGGCATTCCTCGTTGAGCCGCCACTCGAAGGCCGCGAGTCTATTCGCGTACAGGGAGGCCTGCAACGTGTAGATTCCACTAAGGAATAACACCGATTGGCTCGTTCGATAGAAGCTACTTAACTTGGTTGTTCTATGTAGACGACGCACTTATCCCGTCATCTCTACGTTTTCGTACTTTAGCCCAACTAATACATGTTACCAATGGATATGCCTACTTATTTGAAGGTATAAACGTACGGGATGGCCGATGTACCCTCCGTCGTGGGTTCCCCTCTCCCACTTCAGGAAGCGGTTGGGGAACTTCGTGGCAAATTCCTCCTTATACATCTTCTTCATAAGCGTCTCCACCTAAACAGTTGTTTTGGATAATACGGATTCAATTGCTTACCGGCTTCAGCATCTCCTGCTTGCGGAGGAATTCGACCACCTGCAAATAGCACAGATTGAGACCGTATCTGAAACAGGGGCTCACCTTGAAGCGGTCGTCCCGGAATACGGAGACGCTTTCCCATGATGGGACGGGATAGCCGGCATACTTCACCAGCACCTGGATGACATTACAGTGAATATCAATAATATTAGTAAAATACTATTGCATACGAGAAACAATAATGGTATTCATGCATGAACAACGTCTCACCTTACTATCATCGTGCTTGATTCCAGCCTCTTCACAGCCGACGATGTAATCGACCTAAACATGATATCTTCCTTCGATTACCTTGTTCA
Source organism: Micoletzkya japonica (assembly GCA_900490955.1). Taxonomy (NCBI): domain Eukaryota; kingdom Metazoa; phylum Nematoda; class Chromadorea; order Rhabditida; family Diplogasteridae; genus Micoletzkya; species Micoletzkya japonica. Next base: position 192,365 of record LS832538.1, read on the forward strand.
ACGCGCATATTTCTTCGTTTCATAACAATATTACTAAGTTTAAAACTAATTGGGATGCAAATCCGGCTACATACGTCTCTTTCATAACCAGCGCACCCCACTACGACAGTGCGACAGTGACGGAGTATGTGATACAATGGAATATGTAGATCTCACAATAAATTGCTCATCCACAGCTCCCGTCCACATCTTATCCCATACTTCTTCTCCTTCACCTTCTCTCGTGCGAACCTCAAATAAGCGATTACACAGAGCCAAATTTTCTCTCGACAATTTCCTACCGTACCAATCTCAAAGCGCTATCATGTAGCAGGAACGACAAGCCGACAATGAGCATGATAAGCTCCATTTTCTTATCACGTTAAATACGTCAAAATAATGCTCATAATACTCATTTTATTTTTATAATAAATTTTTTAAATATTTTTTAAATAATTTTTATAATAAAACATTGATTTCTAAACAAGATAAGCTGAAGTCTGCCTACCTCCTCGTCAATGTCCCTGTCCAGGTCCGGCTCGTATATTCTGTCGCTGAGGGGCTTGAGGCGGTAGATGATGGGGGGCTTAAAGATAATCACCGAATATTCACAAAAGCGATACTGTTTCATGATCAGTCTCTGTCAAAACTTTTCAACGACAGCTTCTCTATCAAACATTCCAACTCTTGCTAGATAATAGATTCAATCATAAACTTAGATTACGACTATGACAAAAGCAACAAGGTAGAATGCGACTTACGAGCTTCTTTCCTGCCTCTTCAATCAGAACCGTCAGACTGGCACTGGTCCTCTCTTCAGCCTGCAAAGAGCTTCATCAATCAATTTACAGGGCCTGACATTCTCTTGTCATTTTCTTGTCCCATAGGCATTAGTAATCCGATAGAGTACCCTTCCATTCAAGCTATATACCCACCTTCTCCTCTTCATCTTGGTTGGCACCATTCTCTTCGCCTTTCCTCACTCTTCCATCAAGAGATGTTCTCTGCGAAGAACATATTACGGTGCTTTATCTTTATCGTATACCGCAGATCCATAGTTTCCTTGGATTCGTGTAGTGTTCGATGATTATTCTAGTAATAATGTCGCCTCTATCGCATGGCGCTAACCATCTTACCCTTTTTGCCATGGGAGCTCTCTTGCGGAACGATGTAGATTGCCCGTCCTTCAGAGGAAAACATTGCCCACTTACTTTTTATTAAGTAAACTCTCATTATGAGTTCATCTTTTATGACTATTGACCAGTTTTACAATGTTCCTCGCTAGTAGCGGCACCGAATTCTACGTTCGCTATGCATATCAAACGATCTATCAAAAAACCTGATACTGCACAAAATGCACTTTTCTAAATGTGTTTTTTTCTAAATTGTAAACATGCTGTGTATACTGGAAGTATTGAATGCACTCACCTCATCAGAGCTCTGAGAACAAACAGCACGTCTTCTCTTAGGTTCATCGACGAACTAAAACTAGGCAACCTTATCTAGGGACCAGAGATAAGTATTAAACATGGTGCACTATTTATATGAACCCTAATCGATCCTGCCAATTCAGTTGTGCTGACACTAAATTCATAAACGTAATTAACCATAGTTTTCATTTTGACCCTCAAAACGGTTGATAACCATGCCGCAGCCTTCACCTTGCTACAGTAAGATGGCAAAATGGCGCGTCAAATGTGTCACAACAATGATTTGCTATTCCAAATACTTGATCATTCACCGTAATATAGCTCTTTAAGTTCAAAAAATTAAAGAATCGCTTAAATATTTACCGATTTATTACTTCGCTGAATAATATGCAGTTTCATGGCCGGGACGAGATACTTTTAGTCGGGATGAAAGAGAGGCAAGTGAGAGAAGTTAAGTGATGGGTCAGACGCGTGCCTACCTACGCACTATCAAGTGAGAAAAGTGTCTGTACATTATGACGGGAACGTGACCTTACAATGAGAACGCGAGTCTCCCGTTCTTTGAGATACCGCCTCTTCTGTTGTGTCTAAGGGAAGATATAGAAACATGACCCATTCCTCTTTTTATGATGAGAATAACCTAGACTAATGCCCTAAGACTTCGCTTTAGGTTTTGTGGGAAAAAGAGCAAACACATGCTCCGGTTTAGTGATCCAATTGCCTCAGTGTAGAGTGCATAGTACATTTTAGATAATATTAATTTGGCTAATTTTTGGTCAGGATATACTCAAAGCACCTGTTTACATCGTAGCATGCTTCACTAGTCTTTGAATTCGGATGGTACCGCTCGAAATACGGCCGAGTCGGCAGCTTGTGAAACTTGTCATAGAGGTTTCCTATGCTACAAAAAAGAAGAACTCCTAACCGAATCATAAGAAACACGTTAATATATAATGCTGATTACTCATAATCTTCCAACCAATCGATATTACCTCCCCCTTTCTAAACATACCCTGACTTCGTCGTCTTCATCCTCCTCCTCTCCGGCTTTTGAAGACGACGGGCGGTCGATGGACCACTCGTGCTGCATATGATATAATATATTCACCTGCTAAGTGAATACATTCCCATTACCCTTGGAAGCCAAAAAAGATCGCCTTTCAGATGAACGTTTATCATCTCAATTTTCTGTAGATGTATTATGCGTGCTAATTTAAACGGTGGTGACTCGGTAATGGAAAGGTGCTTATGCGAATACTCACGGCGTCAAGGAGCATCTGGAGTGCGGTCCGTCTTCTCTTTCCGACTCCACGGGTCTCTCGGGGGTCTTCTCTTCCTTGATAAGGCGCGCACTCCTCCACGGCAACGGGGGCCTGCAAAGAAAGGAGTAAATTTGAAGAGACTTTGCATTTATATTATATCGCATGCAATACCCTACTTATTGCGTTCAAAGATCAAAAGAGTCGTGGTCACTTTTCCGAATGGTCATACTCCAACGCAGATAGGAGTTCGCATTATTGCAAGACAAAGACAATAAACGGCCTACGTTGTCTTCCCATTCGTCTTCTATTTCGTAGTCCCCCTCGGGGAGGTCGCCGTTCTAAACAATATATGTGTTCATTCATATGTTCATTCTAGGCGTCATTAGGTTGGAAATTATGGCATGTTGGATGGATTCAAGAATATGTTGAAAATATCATATCTGTAACAAACTAGGGGATTAAGGTGAGGCTATGTTTACGTATTAGTGCAATATTTGTTTGGTACGGTGAAGACTACTCTAGCGGGCTGGATAATATGAATACCTGGGGGATCCGACGAGACAATAAATGACTTACCTTGTCTTCCCATTCATCATCAGTTTCGTAGTCCCCCTCGGGGAGGTCGCCGTTCTAAACAATATCTGTGTTTATTCATATGTTCAATCTACGTGTCATTAGGTTGGAAATTATGGCATACTGGCTGGATTCGAGAATCTTTGAAAATATCATGGCTGTAACGAACTAGGGGATGTATCTAAGGTGAGGCTATGTTTACATATTAGTGCAATATTTGTTTGGTATGGTGACGACTAATCTAGCGGGCTGGATAATATGAATACCTGGGGGATACGACGATTGAGGTTGGGGTGCTCGGAACCGTGGTTCATTCTTACAAAGAGTTGGAATTGAACGAGTACTGGAAAGACCCACGTGAAATACGCTCCAGTATACTGCTAGTAGTACGCCGTACGATATTATAGTGTATAATAGCGATAATAGCAACTAGACTTCCTGAATCGAGTCCGACCACCGAATTTCTGTTGTTATGTTTCATAAATGACATGAAAGACGTCTCTCTTGTTATTACTAATGCCTGAAATCTAACCAATGAAAAATGGTCTAATTCGATTAATTGGACGTGATTCAGGAGGTTTAATAGCGACTCTCAGGAAGCACAACTGTATTCAATATGAGATATTAGCAATATGCCCAGTTATGGGTCTACGTGAGTTCAGATAATGATGGCCATGGCGAGGTGTAGCAAGAGAGAAGCAACACCAAACAGTGATTGAGAAATTGCTCAAGATTCTAACTAACAAAGATAAAGCTTTTATGTAGATCTACAGCTAATCTATAACCTATGTGTATCCCTCTTATAACCCATATGATCCGATAGTTTGAATAGAGAAAGGCATGAAATTCAGTAGAGGAATTAAAGACAAACAGAGGTACGAGTCTTCCGATCGACAGGAATAAAAATGGATGAGTAACAATCCTCACACGCGCCCTTTGTCCCTTTCCCTCCCTGTGTCCTTTTCGTCGTGATTTGGTTTCTCTAGAAGAAGGTTCAGACAAAGGAGGACCGAGAGGGGGAGGGGAGGGATGGTAGAGATGGAGGATAAGGATGAATGGATCGATTCCAAATAAGACATATTGAGGGGGTCTGATTGTGAGGGGTAAGCAATGAACTGTACTGTGTTATTGCCTTGCTATTTAAGTGTAGATAAATCAATCAATCCATGTTTCCAAACTTGGGTTCGACTAGACTGATCATGCAAATGTCTCGAGAAAAGCTGAAGCCATTGCTACCTACCCCGATCAATTCTCAATAGCCATGGGCTCGAGCGAAAGGGCGAGAAATGTGGGGTTGTACCGGGAAATAGGAGAGGAAACCGATTAATGCAATTGGGGGCATCGCACTTTTCAGCATAGGAGTTGGGGGACTATAGGTACAGTAATATAAATTTTAGCTGGATCGTCTATAGCAGTGATGAAATAAGACTTTAGAAGGAAAGAGAGGAGACGGACGTGTACACACAGAAAAATATGTATAATATGGAATACATTCAATGCGTTAAAAGAGACCCTTACAACATTTATGTATACCACGGATGCGAATACGAATCACGGGCCCGTCCCGCGGGTAGACTGTTAGAGATCTTATACAAACGAGAATTCTTTTGATAACGGACTAAAAGACTAGAGACAAAAACTGATCGGATAATCGTAAGCAATGACTTTTGATCCCGGAGAGACAAATAATGGAGAAACGCTACATAGAAACTAAGAATCCGGAGCTGATTGGGAGGATTGAGGAACTAAAAGTGACTGTCGTTCCCGAATGGATGTGCCACATCTGGAATGGTCTCAAAAGGGGAGGAGCGCAGGGGGGGGGGGCCTGCCTAATATAGACGAAGCTCGCTTAGTGTTTATCGCACATACGGGGAGCTTTGAAGCGGATAGATCAAGGCCTTTTACAGTTTATCTTTGCTCCTGGTTGGAGAGGGGGAAGAGGGCACTTTCCAGATGTCTCGGCTAATATAGGCACATCATTCTGCTTCGAATGGATCAGACTTTAAAGAGCATGCACATTAGGCGTGAAATCTATGAGGGTGGAGACTAGAGATGTGCGTGAGAGTTCTTTTGGCGCTTATGTCTCACATATCATTCCTAACCGCGACGCGTCTCGTCACCAAAAACAATGAAACGTAGTCATCAAAAGAACTCTTATGCAGACCTCTAGTGGAGACGCAGGGACAATCGCAATTGAGAACAATTCGGACTGAAGTAGTCTTTCCCTGTAGAGGACTCTATTCGCATTACTTTATCCCCTCATAAGTTCAAGTAATTACCTTGTCAGAGGAAGGGTACAAAATCTCTCTGATCATGATATCTACAGTTGATTAGCGACAGAGCAGACTCGTATTCCAGTAGATTCTTCCCTTTTCTTCTCTACGAGTCCCTCTATCCATTGATTCCTTCTCTTCTCCACGCTCAATCCGCAACTCTTCGCGCCACTTTTCCCTCGACCATTCTAACAATTTACAAGCCCTGTAGACCCCAACATCTTTTGACCATCCATAATCGTACTGTCGTAAATCCTCGCTGAACGACAAGTGTTACCCATTCATAGTTTGTATCCCCCTTATCCTCCCCCTCCTCTTCCCCCAGCCCTCTCCTCCCCTCTCGGTCCTCTTTTATCTATCTCTTCTTCTTGCAAAACCAAGTGACGACGAAAAGGGCACAGGGAGGGAAAGGGTCAAAGGGCGCGTGTGAGACATGTTACTCATTCATTTCTACCCCTGCCGATCGGTCTACCAAATTCCGAATTTTCTCTCGTCAACTGATTTTTCACACCTTCAAATAATATCATTTAATCCTCTTGAAAGGGAGAAAGGCAAGAATATCAGAAGCTTGTCGAGATGTTGTATGTCGGAGTCAATTGGTAGGGCAGTTAATAAGGGATTAAAAGGGGGACAGTAGACGAATATTAGAGGAACTGCGCCTACTGTACTACCTAGGTCGTATGGGCAGCGTTAGAATGACAAGGGAATGAGATGATCGGAAGAGAAATGAAGGGAAAGACGCAGTGTCGATCTATCAATAATCTATAGGGATGAGGTGCAGGTCGTAATAACATAAACGCAATCGCATACAGGCGAGAAGTCTTCGTAATATGAGGGGAAGGCAACAAATCAAACTGCGCAAGTGAAGGACCGGAGGGAACCCGAAGGGAAAGAAATGACTAGGGATGACTATTGCGAGACAACAAAGAAAGTAAGGACTGCCCAGGTCGCTCAACAACCGTAACATTTAGATTAAGGGAACTTGGGGAAGGCGATTCCATACGGAATCCCCAGGATCTCGTCCACTCCGTTCGTGTGCTTCTTCACAAGTCTCTGGACGACGTTCTCTTCCGCTTCCAATCTCTTCGCCTTCCTGCAAATATCATAATAGCACCCTTGATCTCCACTACATTCTATAAGATAGCTTATAGTCTAAACAAACGTAGATATAGATTCGGGATACTGTATAGAGTTGAGGAAGTGTCTTTCCTCACCATTCCTCCATTTTGTAGGAGACTTGGGTAGGGCCGAAGAGATCTCTCATCGACAAGTGCACTTCTCCTTCCTCGGTCTTCTCCAATTTTCCGTTAAAGTAGAAGCAGATGATGTTCTCTGCAAGGCTATTGTTTTTATAGTTACTGTGTATGAAATATCTTACGACAAAGGCATTTTCTAGCGATCGGTTAACAGAAATTGCAACTGACCGTCGGACAGACTCTTGAGGTAGTCCCGAATGGACTTGATGGCCGTGCGCGTCTGAAAGTTGCGCTATGATCACCGATATGCGAGTACTTGGGGATTGTGGTTGAAGGAGGAAGAAATATTGAGGAAAAGCAATGCATAGTCATGTTGGTACCGATCCTGAGTAGAACAAGCTTTGAAGTGCCTACCGGGTTCCTTGGATTGACCATGCTGGGGATAGCCATTCCCAGCGGGATTCCGGTGGTCGGGTGTAGCTCGACCGTCTCTGTCTTCACCAGGTCCTCCATCAATCTTTCCTCGATTCCCAGCCTCTTCTCCTGCCTGTCAATGTCCTAATAGCTTCCAGATCTCATTGTATGCCCCGCGATTCTGAGCTTATAAGTAAGACAGACACAGTTTCGGAGTACTGTATAGGGAGTGTGCTCACCATTCGTCCGTCGTGAATGTCAACTGCGACACTCCGAACGAGTCCTTCAACGAGAGGAGAACCTGTCCATCCTCAGCCTTCTCCAGAGATCCCTTGTGCACGTCGTTGGCTGACGAAAACAGGATCAGGTTCTCTGCAAATTTCGTATTCATATACAGTTATTGTGCCTGGCAATAGTCGACTATTACGAAATCTAACGATTGGATTGCTGAAATTCGAGAGATAGCAACTGACCATCAGAAAGTCGCCTGAGGAACTCGCGAAATCTTGACTTCGGAATGAACCGGCTAGTTTCAGCCATCGATGAAGAATTGATCACCGGAAGGGTAGGAATTGCCGTGATCTGAGAGATCGAGGGAGGTGAGGGAGTAAAGAAGGGAAAAGAGGAGGTACAGAAGTTGGGGGAAGAGAGATGAGAGGGATAGGAAAGAGGAGGAAATGGAGGGGACGGGGACCGAGAAGATAGCGAATGGAGACCGGGCACGAGCGTTTCTTCCACTTGTTCCCCCCCTCTTTTTCTCCCTCTCCCCCTCTCTTCTCTCTTCCCCCTTTCAACGATCCGACGGAGGGATGGAGGGGGGGGAGAGACGAGAGACGAAAAGGACTGAGACATGGTACCGGCAAGTACACATATATGTGATATGTCATGAGCCGATATATCGACTCATGATTACAACGGGAAGGCAAGGGGTATGCAGGAACTCTCTACACATGGGTACTGTAGGGTGAGGAGCAAAGGGTGACTACGGTAAGGCATTTCTTTATCTGTCTTTCTCAGGGCACAAGGTTCATCCATCTCATTACGGTTGCTACACAGAAAGGCCGTGTAACTAGACAGAGTTCGGCAGATGAATCATGACCAGTCATGAAAGTGCACTCTTTATCTGCGTCATTCTTCCCCCTCTCTCGGTCTATTCTTGCACTTTCGTGACCAAGTCATCGGTCGTCTGCCGAAATCTACGTGTAAACACAAAAAACACGTAACACACATCGTGGAAGGCTGTAAGGTGAGGGGATGACTGAGCACGAATGAAGGTCCTGGAGGGGGGATTGGTGCAGAAGTTAGGACGGGGCAACCTACTTGTAGGGATGATTCACACCCGTATCCACCCCACGGGGCTTCGATCGGAATCCGATCGATAGGTATGAGACGCTGGGCTGAGGTTCGGAAAGGAGCGAGACAATGAGTGGAGGGGACGGATATGGAGTATATACCTGGGATCAGAGAAAGAGACCAATTGCAAATGGGTACCTCCGTATTTCATGGAGATATAAATAATCTCGGGATTGCCTTTTGCCGAGAGTCAGTGATGGAAAGTTCCCTCGTCCGATGGCTTATCGAGAAAACCAACGAGAAGAGGAATTCTCTCCCTTTATGCAAGAAACGCTGATACATCATTCAATCAAAGAGAGAGTCTCTAAGAGAATAAGAGATGACGTGTACTGTAGATATCAAACGTTTGTGAGGGTCAAGATGAAGGCGGGGTGAAGCGTATTTGGACACACGACTCCGTGCCCTTACCGTCCACCACGGAGGTTCGCAAGTGAACCATCACCCCTATCCTCGCGTCTGCCCTCCTATCTCCCCCGTTCCTTCTCCTCTGTCTACTGGAGAGAAAAAAACAAGAGAATGCACAGTCGAGAGAGGGAAATACTCGCATAGAAGATAAGTGTAAGATGTTATTTGAATGCGAAAAATATCGCGATTAGACTGTGGGGTGAGGATTTTGTTCCGACAAAAGCAACAATTCGTCTAATTGTATTGAAGCGCCACAATGCATTGATTTCATGGATTCCATGGAAGGGATCGAAATGGCTTCATCATCGCCAAATAAGTCATTTCGCCAACCTTGATTAGCTTAAAGGGTACCTAAAGTGTCACAGATCTCTACTTCATGCTGTCCCTAGAGTAAAGTAGATAACAAATACAAAATATGAGTTTCGAAAATTTCGTATTTCTCTCAATATCTTGAAAAAGGTGCTTCCAGATCATCTATCTGACCTATTTTGCGCACGGTACTTGGGAATAGGGCTGCTATTGATCAAGGGAGAGACGG
>LS832538.1:203958-217648 GCA_900490955.1 Micoletzkya japonica
GAGGGGGTGAGTCTCTCTCTCGCGAGGTGAGAGGAAGGGCCTTCCTTGCCCAGTGGCATCGCCTCCTTTGATCTCCCTCATACTAGTCAATAACTTGTACGGCGCTTCCTTTCCTACTACGCTGCAAATTTTCGCGGCGAGAGTAGCTATAGATCAAATCAAAAATAAAGATTTTCTGACACTTTAGGTACCCTTTAAAGGAAGAAAGCAGCCACTAATCAAAAGTTTCAAAATTTTATTAAATTTTTTTCTAAGGTTTCAAAATCCAAGGAAAAACATAGGGACAATGAAAAAGAAAAGAAAAAGCTTGAAAATCGCTTGTTTTATTTTTTCGTTCCGGGCTTCCGTCGTTGAGAAGAATGTCGCTTATAGCTTAATTCCTTTCGCTAAACGCAGTAGCGTCGTCGTTGGGCGAAATTTCAAAAAATCATTTCTCGGATACTATTAATTTTTGTTATCTTTCCTTTTGTTTTTACACTAATTTCCACAAGATCTTTCATATAAGCTTCACTTGAAAATCACTTCCATGTCCCTTTAAAATCGGAGCGGAGAAACGTTACCTTAGGACGGGTCCTTTCTACTATTTCTCCATTCATTTCTACTCCAGTAAAAACCTGCAACTCTTCGCGCTACTTTCGCTCCACCATACTTTTGACAAGTCTCCTTAGACTGCGACTTCCTTTCGTCATCTACTGCCACCCTGCTGTTGTATGGATCATCACCAAGCTGAAAGCACTGCCAATATAGGGGGGGGGGGTACCCATTCACAGTTTGTAAAGACTTTCTCGAGTAAGCCTTCTCTCTTAGGTACCTTTCACCTCCTCCCCTCTAGTCGTACCCGGAACGATATAACAATTGTGCACAGATTCCCGTACTTGGAATGGATCCCTTACCCTACATGCTCTCCGTCCCCTCTCGGTCCTCTTCCATCTATCTCTTCTTACCAAGTCACGACGAAAAGGACACAGGGCTGAGAAATACCGAGTTCGAGGATCATACACAGGCAAATATTAGAACATGTGTTATATATGATCCTGGTGCACAGGCTACTCACTACAAGCATCGCGAACTGATATCCGATTTTCGCGTGTTACGTTACTCCAACGTCAATATTTTCAGAATCGAGCGCATAATACATAGTAATGTAGTATGGAAAAAAACACACACCGTCAGATCATTCGTTTGATTTGTTACATATTAGCCCGTTCTGTGTGCTCTTACTTTCTCAGTTCTACTCTCGGGAGCCTGTCCGATCACTTGTGAGTTTGATATTTCCTTTGATTCCGCATTATCCGAGGGTAGAGCATTCGGGTCTTTCCCGTTCCGGTAGTCTGATGGTTCCCCAATTTCGAAAACGTTCTTTATTACTATTTCTTATAAAAGAAGAGCAAAACCAATAATGGTAAACATTAGAGAAAATTATTCAATCCCACTAATAAAAATAATTTAAACCTTCGCGCCGCTCCTACTGTGTTTAGCGAAAAGCGCTGCGAGAATTCAACTTCGCCAGTTTTGCGCTGCAAAATGTTTTTTCCACCAGGTTTTTCGTTCAACCTGATTTAGTTCGTGATGTAGTCTTTCTTTGTTTACTTGTGACGTTAAATCATCTGTGCAGGATGGATATAAGTGATCCACATCAAGTCCAACACGCTAAATACCCAATTTAGGCCCCGGATGCGCTAGAAATGTGGCCGAACGGTGGATATGGCGGTGGTTTTCCCGGCCCGCATCCTTCTCCCTTCCCCCCTGCACCCGGTCCACCCCCACCCTTTCCACCCGATGCTGGATGGGCACACTGGGCTCAGTGGGATTCACACTTCAAGTACGTCCGACTTCCCTGAAATCCACAATTTACCTTTAGTGGTATTTTCTCTCGGAAATACTTGTGGGCGGTTATATCTCTTGCAGTATGATTGTTATGTTGCAGTATGATGATGAAATAATAAAAATGGTATTCTAAATATTGCAGTCCGGTTCTCCCATCTACTCGCTGGCACCAAGAGGCTGCGGGAGCCCCTCGACCCGGTCCCTATGACCGTCCCTACGTTCCACGCGACTACTCGGGTCCCAATGCTCACACGATGAGAGGTAGCGAGCCCTCCGTCCCCCGCCCTCCTCCGCCCAATTCGTGGCGAGACCCCGGCCCCGCGCCGCCATTCGATTACGGTAGGCGACGCACGCGCACACTTGTGTCCCCGTAACCTGCACATCATTTGCCGCGGCCGTAACGCACGCGACGGACCGCAACGCACTGTCAGTCGGTTGATGGGCATGGGATACCGACTGACAGTGAGAGACTGCCTTTGGAGGGTACGGTATCTGAGGGGTGGTAAAAGGCAGAATCGGCTTATTGGTTGTAAATGTGCAAGAATGTTTGTGCAGTTCCAAATAGTGTACCTACGTACACTACATTCTAGTTTGCTCTACGGAGATCATTATGAAAAGGGCTCGCTTGCACATCTCCTGTGGTTTTCCGTTTTGTTGATTGTTCTGATCTGTACCCCTCCAATGGTCTTTAATTTCCGGGAGCTTCTGAAGATCTTCGTAGGCCCCGCCTAATTTCCCCCCTCTATTAGCTTCATTAGGCTTTCTTTTTACTTCGCCATGTTTGAGTATCACCTAACTTATTATCCTTTACTGGGTTCGGTGGTGGTGGTATTTCGTCAAATGGTCTTTATTATTGGAGGAAAAGCAATGTTGAGAAATCTTTGCAGCGCACTCCGCTAAATGCAGTGAAAGTCTCTTGGCAAAGTGCCAGCTTAGGCTGAAGCCCGGCTCCGGCTGAATTTTCACGGTGGTTAGCGGAAAGAACTGCGCAGCTCTCAACGTTCGCTTTCCTTCAATAATATTTTGATAGTATTGTGGTGGATTCTTGACGTGAATGTCCGTGAGCTATAATAATATATTCTCAAATAATAATCACTATATTGTATTTTCTCCTTTCAGAGCGTCGCGGCCCTCTCGCTACCACCCTTGCCTCGGCATCGACGCACGCGGCCGCGTGCGAGAATGGCTACGTGCCGCAGATCGACGTGAGTAGTGGCGCCAATTTGAATTTGAATTTTCAAATATCTTTATTTGGAACTGAATACGAGAACACAGAATACTGTCTGTTCACGAATTATGCATTATTTATATGCCCTGTGAAACATTTATAGATAGATAGATAGATATTTATCCGTGTTGTAGGGCACGGGGATAGGGAAAGATGCCCTTCACGCAGTCTCATGCAGCTCTTTTTAGAGCATTTCATTCAGGGTCTTTCTTATGGCTATGCTTCACGATCGGTAAATAATGAGCATATGCATTCTTATTTTAATTTTGAGTATTTCCCTTGCAGATGCATGTGGAAGTGGCATCGACGCAGTTGGAGGTTACGTGGAAACACCCGGAGGACGCGGGTATGCTCATTCCTTCATTGTGATTGATGTAAACGCCAGGCCGGAATTCTTTCGAGTGAAGGACTGAAAAAAAAACAAGCCTCGTGTTGTCTAATCGCCAAGATAACTTTAATGAAGATGTTCGAACTATTTCTCGACTTCTCGACTTACTTACATTGCTCGCGTTTCGCAAACTCTAGGATTGATTTGAGGCAAGCTAACCTACGACATTCGGGTGTGTCAACGGAAGGGGGAACCATACACGATTGAGTACCCGGGACACTTCAATCGACATACGTTCGTTTTATACTTTTTTCAAATTATATTTTCGATTGCGTACCTGAATTACTTTTTGCCAGATGCTGAAGCCCTATATTGGTATGGTGAAACATCGATTTGCCTGGTTGCACGGGCGCTCTTTTTCATTGAACTTTTGTTTTAGCCCATGCTCAATAAGCGATCTGAGTATCGTCCTGTTGCAGACTGCGCGTCAGCCCGGGCGAGTGGTACAAGGTGGAGGTGTTTGCGAGGAAGGCCAATACGGGCATTGTGGTGGCCGAGGGGGCGAGGGAGGTCAAGGCTGGTCAGTATCAGTACAGTATCTCTGCTTTTGCTTATTTCGAAGTATCCCTTTTATAAAGCTGATAATGTGGCGGCGTTGTGTGAAAGCTGTCGAGGTTTTTTCGCTTTACCGTATCACTTTGCAATATTATATTTGCTGCGTAGAATATTCGAAATACACTTGAGCTTAGGGAATGCATGAAAACCTAATTTACGAAATTTGCAGTGTTCTCGCGGGCCGAGATGGATACTCTGCACAAGAAGGCCATTGAGTTTACGGGGACGCGGGCGAAGCAGTTCCAGATATTGTACAGGTCAGATTGCGGTGCATACTATTGATTTTAAAATTGATATCGCGCAAGTTAGCCTCGTTCCTGTAGATGCAAGCCGAAGCCGTACTGGGACGACATCCACCACAACTGCAACGGGATAATGGAGAAGTACATGAAGGACGACAATGGACAGCCGGCGAACTCGATCAATGGAGTCATCTCGGGTGAGCGTGAGAGAGTTTACAGGGACGAGGGGGTTCATTGCCAGGATAACTGTTTGAAAGCTGAATGGACGATTGTAGAGTCGCATTTATTGTTGAGAAAGCCGTTATGAGTTGTTCTCCAGATTATATGAGTACCCAGTAATGAACCATTGGCGAGAATAAAGACGAACTAGTGAATAACTGTACTCTCACCATCCTCCCCCCCCTAATAGAGGATACGAATCGGGTACTTTTGATGGTTATGTTTCGCCAATCAGAAGATAATAAGAAAGAGGTTCATTATGAATTGATCGTGAAAGATAACCATCAAAAGTACCGTATTCGTATCCTCTAACCCCTGTTCAGGTCTCTTCTTCTCCGCCCGTCTCCTTCCCAACGGAGAACTGCCTGCTTCCTCTCCCTTTGGCAATGTCCGCATGCTCGTCAAGGCATTCACACTGCTAGACCCGGACAGGTTAGGTTTCAGCCGGCGTTTCCCCGTTTCGCCTCACTTTCATAAGGCCAAGCCGCCTTTGTCGAGAATGCGACTAACAACAAGTCATCGAGCAATAATATCTCATAGCTATCACCTTGTGTGATGAAATGCGTTGTTCAGTATGTGTATGGTTGACATTGAGGGTGAACCTGTACTTTGCGGACTTCTACTGCAACTACACTTCGCACTATGTTACGGTCATCGTCGCGGTCAAAGGCAGCGAAACTGACCAGTGGGTTATCTTTAGTTCATCATTATTTATTTACATACCCATGAAAACGAAATAGACATAGGAAATAGATAATACTGGTGACTATCCAGGGGAATAGCTTGGCAGTGAATTATGTAGTTCCAATAGCTAGCATATTATTCATCGGGTGTTCAATAATAAGCTTGGAAGGGGGCTTGGTTTGGGCCTGGTGAACACGTGTGTCACACCGTTATTATAATTATAATTCCATGTAAATTTGAGTAATGTTTTAGATAGATACGATATGTATGCATTTTCATAGCAAAGTTACATAGTGTTTTTGCACGATGTTCTACGTCAAAGAAGATGTGTGTAGTAAAAATTGTAAATACTTTCCAGATTTCATGTTTTTAAAAGAAGATATAAAAACCTGAAAATAGTAAATGCCTCACAGTATCATTTACTCTTCAGATACTGCGCTCCCCGGTTGATCCTCCTGGACGCTCAGAGCAATCCCTTCCTGCGGTACGAGGTGAGTTTCAAGGATGGATAAAGAATAGCGTGGATGGATGAAGAATAAAGAAGTAAAAAAACGATATTAAGGACAATCTAATAATTGGCGTTGCTTTGCAGTGCCGTCCGCCCTCGTACGACTTCACCTTCTTCGCCGCTTCGACCGTCTGGGTGGAGATCCTGTACACGGAGAGTGTCCCGATTGCCTGGGGCCGCTTCGACAAGATACAGGCTGTTGGTCAGTCGCAGCTCTTGAGATTAGTACGCATATATTGGAAGATTGGGAGAATATTGCTTTTCCGTCACACGCATATGGGTTGTGGCGAGATGGCATAGTTCTACGGGCTTTATGCAAAGCTGTGAAACCGGAATAATGCGGCCACGTTGTGGTTATCTTGCATCGTCTAAAAATAACTGCTCACTTGCTATTAGCCTTGTGTAGCTGTGATTTAAAAAAAAGAATCTTCACAGTTCTTACTCAAAAATGGAGAATGCAAATTATCAATAATCGAAGAATAACCATGGATATTCGATTGCAGGCCACGGTACGTCCAAGATTGGTGGTCTGCCCAACAACAAGGAGTGTGTACAGTGCAATCTCTACCCGGTTCCCCCTCGGGGTAGTCGGGGAGCGACGTCTTCAACGTCTTCTGGAGGCGGAGCATCGACGTCATCGTCGAGAGTCGACCCGAAGAGGGGACCACTGCAGGAGAAGGTCAGAGGGGGTTGGTTGTGACGCAAGCGACGGGGACCGATTGAGATGCTTGATTATGTAGATGGTTATGAAGGAGGCGTGAAACGTCAATTCGGCGGTCATTAGGGAATGGAATTTTTAAGATATAAAAAAACTACTTTTATTTGCTCACGTAGCAGAAAGAGAAAGTATTGGATTGCTGCTAATAGTCTGGTTTGCAGACTAACTCGAAGCCTTCGTCCTCCTCTTCCTCCTCCCAAGCGGGCGGCCAGTTGTATTGGGCGAATCGGAGGAGTCGATCCCCGTCTAGGGATAGGGACGGAAGGGGAGGAGAGGGTAGGAGAGATGGAAGCACCACGGGCAGCACTGGGGCCAAGGTAGGTTGGGAGAGTTGGGCAGAAGATCAGTTTGAAGAATTCATTCAATGTTATCTAGATGATACAGGGTTTTGGGGATATATCGGAATAAAGCGTGAATAAAGTCATGAATTATCTGAAGGTCAAAGATCATTACAGAGATCAAAGATCACTTTTTGCAGATACCGGAAGGTCTGAAGTCGCTTCTTCCCCCTCCCGTGGACAAGACCAAGTCTACCAGCAGTCCCTCCCCTCCGATGCCCTCGGTCATCGAAACCGGCGCGAATTCGACCTTCCAGACGCTGCTCAACATGAAGAATACGTGAGTTTCTGCAATTATTATTATTATTATTATTTACTAACTTATTTAATCCAGAGCATGTTATTCGCACGTAAAAAATATGAGGCGAATTGCGTGCTCTACCGCACTTTTAATGACGGGGTTGGCGGAGCATCGTTTTGGGCATAAAATATTTTCGAGAAAGTTTCGCCAATCGTCGTAAGATGTTTATCGCATGGCTCTTACTATGGTGGTTGCAAGCTTGATCCGGGGGTTACGGTAGCCTTATCTGTTGTGTCTTGTGCAGTTACTGTAGTTTGGTAGAAGGGTACTGTAGATCTTACTGTAATTGGACTTGTGGTGGTGTTGTGTGTAGTCGGGGTGTCAGTGACGAGAAGAAGGCGGGGCCTTGCGACCCGAAGACGACGTCGTCTACGTCAACGATGACGACGAATGAGATTCGTCGACCGCCCGGTGCACCCGATGCGCCACGCAAGATCGAGCTGGTGAAGGGAGGAGGTGTGGAGAAGAAGAAGAAGAAGGACAAGAAGAAGATGACCAGGTGGAGTACGGTAATGGAGAATACGGTAAGAGTGAACCGGGCCTTAGCCACAGGCCTAGCCACCCTACCCATGCTAACAGCACCCCTATTCCCCCAACTCTTTGTTCCCCCCTTCCCTCAACCCATCGTTATACCCTCATTCCTCCCTACAGTTATGCCATTTGTTGTGCCGTATAACCTCAGTTATCCCTACTTATTCACTCACACTCAGCTTTGAGCTCTCCATTGATTTTAGAAATTTTAGAAGGCTTTCTAATCCTTTTCTTCTCCGTTCTTTTTGGTTGTGCAATTAAGGATTTTAGAAGTAATAATTTTGACCAAAGTTTACTGGCTCGATGAGAGTGTTACCCTTAAGGATTTTAGAATCTCGGTTGTTGATTTTGTTCGAATGGCTAATGAACAGTAATCTGAAGATGTTGACGTGACGGTTACCACACTACAGTATTAAGAGAACTTGAGATGGGGTAATAGCATCAGCTGGTATCAAAATAGAGACTAGGAGTTAAAGATTAGCCTTTGGTTTACTATTAAAAGTTTTTTTAACACTACGAGTAAGGCTAGGTAGGATAGGCCGAGATGGTTTCCTTCGCAGAGATCGTGAGACGAAGCGCAAGCGGTCGCCATCTACCAGCTCCTCGTCTCAAACCTCGGATCTACCGTATACCTCGGCCGTTTCGAACTCGCCGGACTCCCACCACGATCGCAGTCCGGATATTCAGTCCCCTGCGGCGTCTCCTATTCGATCAGAAGCCTCAGACCTACCGTATCCTCACATACGGTCGTCCTCTGCGGCTCGTCATCACAATTCTCCACTATCCCTCAGTTCGCAATACTCTCCCAGGACTCCCTGTCTGAGCCCCGTCTACAGTATCCCGAGAACCCCGTCGCCCCTGAGGAGTGGCTACCGTAGTCCCGATGGGTCTCGACGCGATCGATCGCCCTCTCCTACAATCCGGTCCTCTCCCCCTCGATACGACGACTACTCCCCCATGGCCAGTCGCCGATACCTGCCCACAAGTCCGATCTACAGTATCCAGGGAACCCCGTCGCCCATTCTTCGGTACCGTACCCCTTCAAGGGAGAGTGATGCGGGGTCCCCCTCGCCCTGTCTATTGCGGTCTCCCCGCTCTCCCAGGAGTCCGCAATACTCTCCCATGTCCGTTATCTACAGTCCTCACTCGCCTATTCGTCGCTACCGTACACCTTCCCGGGAGTCCCACCACGACCGTTCCCTGTCCTATGGATGGTTCTCCCCTCACTACTCTCCGCACTCTCCACAGTACTCTCCAACCACTCCAATCTACTCTCCCATGGCTCGAAGGAGGTACCGTACTCCCTCGAGGACCCGATCTCCCGTTGGACGCTACCCGTCGCCCATTCTTCGGTACCGTGCCCCTTCAAGGGAGAGTGATGCGGGGTCCCCCTCGCCCTATCTATTGCGGTCTCCCCGCTCGAGATATTACCATTCCGACTCGGACTCTGGTCTCTAGAGGGTTACTGTATTGGCAGTTTGATCTTTGATCTTTTGTTGGTACTTTGTTTTACTCTTTCTGTCGTTCGTGTTGCCTTTTATGTTGTTGAGTTTTGTGCTGGTGTGGGACTGTTTCGAGTAACCCGGTTGAGTTATGTTTCATGGGTAGTTTTATGAGCGGGTGTGCTGACTTCACAGTTGTTAACTCTTTTCTGTTTCGTTTTCTGTTTCTTTGTCTTCGTTTCTAACCATTTATCTGTTATCTACCTCTTTCCGTAATCTGTCGTTAAAACGCACGTGCCCGCACGTTAAATAAAGGACGAAACGCGTCTTTGATCTCTCTCACACGTTGACCATGGTTTGATGTATGGCCTCCCACTAGATATTTGATCTTCAGCCTAACCTATAGTTTGATCTTTGATCTTCAGCCTAGACTCTAGTGTGATCTTTGATCTCTGCAGTCACGACTACCCGGGATGGACGGATCTGATCGAGTGCGTATGCGAGGCGGTTGATGCGGTCTGTGAGAAGGAACAATCGGACATTCAGGGAGAAACGGTACGGTATATTGAGGTCGTGGTATCTGTTCACCACAGTATTCTCTCTTCCTCAAAAAGCTATCCAAAAGGATAGGCTTTTCAAATCATATTAGGCAAACCTATAAAAGAACGAATAATAGGGAGTAATTTAGCGAGATAGATGCTTTCATTTTCCACCTTTTTGGCCCAAGCTAGTGGTTCATGGAAGCTTTCAGATGTGAATTTATTATGCATATATACTCTGTGAATTTATTATGCATATACACCGTACTCCGTGAACCACTAAGCTGCCCAAACTTACCGTACCCCCCTGCAGGATCCAATAATTGCCTCGCAGAGACGAATCGACGCGGCCTTGGCAGAGATGGAGGAGAGGCTGAGGGACTGCAAGGAGTCCGAGGTACGGTAGGGGGGTTACGGTAATGGAAGGGGTAGAAGATGAGGGGGATACGGTAATATACGGATGGAAGAGGCTGTCGAAAGAAATATTACAAGACACGATTGACAATCTCTGCTGATTGGTGGCAGTTATGTAGGTCTTGAAATGTATGCGAAATATGGGTGGGGGGGGGGTTACTGTAGCTTGTTACCACATCATTATTATTTTAAGTATTAAATGTTCATATAATTAAAAAACTCGAAAATATAAAAGGTAAAACTATTCAAAATTATCACTTAGGTGCTCAAATCGGCGGCTGTCCTCCGGCAGATTGTAGCCAATTTCAAAGCCGAGAGGGCGGAGGTGGCTAGGGAGATTGAGAGGAGGGAGTGTGCACGGCGAATGAGTGCGATGGCCGGTGGAGCAGATCAGAGATCAAAGATCACGTCAGCGACTCCTCCCACTTCCAAAGCTCCGCCCACTTGCTCGACGGTGACGTCATCGTCGAAGCGAAGGGAGAGGAAGAAGGCGAAGGCGGAGGAGGAGGACTTGGACGAGTATCTGGATGATGGTCCCGGCACGAGTGGTACCGTACCCCCCGAGGATACGGTAGTCGCGGGGATTGTGGTGGACCTGAGTGCGGGTGCGAAGAGGGAAGCGGAGAGTCCGCCGCCGGTTGTCAAAGAGACACACAAACGACCGGCCGAACCAGCGGGTAGCAATGGGGAAGTGAAGGAGAAGAAGGCGAAAGAAGAGACGGTCGAGGAGGCGGGGGTACAAGTACCCAGAGAGACGGCCAAGGTAGAAGAGACCAAGGTGGCATCATCCAAGGGCGAGGAAGCCAAGGTTGCCCCACCCAAGACCGAGGAGACCAAAGTAGAACTACCCAAAAGCGAGGATGCCAAGGTGCAACCACCCAAGACCGAGGTGGAACTGCCCAAGAGTGAGGAGACCAAGGTGGAGCCACCCAAGACTGAGCAGGGACCCTCGATCAGCGAGGCTCTCAAGGAGGTGGCCGCCATGCAGGAATCCCTGCGGGACCCGCCTCCCAAGGTCAAGGTCGAGGATACGGTAGATCTGCCCGTCCTGACCACTACTGTGGAAACTGTGGAGACTGCGCCGCCTACAGTAACCCCCGTAGTTGAGAGTACGGTAGTTGTTAAGGAGGAGGTTACGGTAGTTGTTGAGACTGTTTGTAGTAGCAGTAGTACGGTTACGGTAGTGAAGAAAGAGGTCAAAGAGGAAGAACCAGAGCCTGAGGGCGATGATGAATATCTCGACCTGGATGGAGATGACCTCGAGGTCTCGAAAGAGCTGGAGGAGGAGCTTTTAAAGTAGTTTGGGTCCCGCCGCGATCGTTTCCGGGTTACGGTAGCCGCTTTTATCATCATTCCATATGACATGTTCTCAGGGCGCGTTCGCGTGCGTGCGTGCGGCGTTGGTTGTTGGCAAATAGATATAATAGATACGGGGAGGGATGAGATGTTTGGACAGCGCGATGAGAATACACCTATCCCCCACACACACAGCTTCACTTCTTCCTCAAGATGTCGATTATCTCGCCCTTTTTCTCCTAGTTTAGCTAGATTTCGCTTTTATTTTCTGTACATTATCCGTTGCGGGTGCGCTCTGCCTTTTCCTACGTCTACCTAGCTTCGAAGTGTCTCTATGTCCTAATCACCATTTACACCTTCATAAGTGTTGTACTCAAAGAGTATTCTTTTTTCTGTTGTAAATCTTGGTTTGCTTTTCTCATTTGAATAGATGTCATCACATTATGGTTATCGATAAAGGTTCGCTATGAGAGAAGGAGGTGGTCTTGCTCTGAGATGTGTTATTGGCTTGGAAGCCGTTTGATTCCTATGATGATACGTGATAATTGAAGTGTCCCAGTCTTGCAGTAAGTGTTTGTTTGAAAAAGGGAAGTGATAGGATGCAATGTCTTTCCGTTATATCCAGTAATAATACAGGTTTTCCACCCGCACTATTCAGCAGCCTACGATTCCTCCCCATAAGATGCGCCCACAGACCAGACATGCGGGGGGACTACTTTATATGAGTACGGCAGACAGGGGAAACGTACAAGATGTGATAGGGCCTTAGGGACTTACATACGAGTTACTGAGATGATGAGTGATAGGTAAGGGGAGATGGGTTACGGGGTCCAGGGACGAAGAAGGGAATGGGTCAGGGAACTGGGGAATGGGGTGCAGGACTAGAGCCTCGGACGCGTCCAAAGGTTTCCTCATAATGAATCTAAGCTCCCGATTATATATCGACGGCTACGTGCCTGAACTAGAGATCAGTCGGCTATCACTGTCTGGATCGGCGTGGGGAGTTGAGACAAGCAGTGAGAGACTGCGGGGATTGAGGAGAGCAGGATGTGGCCTTCGGCCTTGTGATTCAAAGAGACCAAAGTATAGAGGGTTGAGTAAGCCTTCTGCAATACTGGGATCAGATAAGCCCGAGGCACAAGGAAGCTTGTGACCGGGATACATACAGGAGGAGATCAAACGACAAGAAGCTAAAAGACTAGGGGGAAGGAGAAGGAGTAAAATCTGGAGTTAGGGACCAGTGATGAGATATGGAAAACCCCTGCCTTTACAATCCGTTCCTTTTATAGATTGCCTGAAACTCGCCTAAGCTGACTTCCCTTGATCAGCATGCGGCATGACCATACCGTACCATCCCTTGGCTTGACCCATGACACTGATAAAACTACCCTATCCTATCCTGAAACTCATTGTCTTCACTTTTCCAGTCTGCCCCAATTAATCTGTTACGTAACCTTCTTCTCATGGTCTCCACTGTTATTGTCCTCTCGCTACCGTCATCCACCTACCGTATCCCCGTCAATCTCTTCAGGAGTGTGAATGACATGTGACGATCGTCTGGCGGAGTTCCTCGCGTGGTCGCGTGCCCGCGGCATTGACTATGACCGCGTCGCGATACGCAGCGCGGCCGAGGTATACGGTAGTTTGATGAGTATTACTGGCAGATTATTGCCCGTTGAGTCGGGTCATTATTATGTCACATGTATTATAAAGTTTATATTCAATGTATAAGTGCACCAGTATCCGGTTGCACGACCATATGAAGGATGTCTATCGAAAAGACCCGATTCTATGGCTCTAGGGCTGATAGCCTTCTGCACTGTAGTTTCCAGGCGGGACCCATGTGGTCGACGCTAAAAGCCGGCTTTCAGGGCAGCGGCAATGGCGTCTTCGCTCTGGAATGCATCAGAACCAACGGTACCGTAATCGAGATGCCGCTGGGTACGGTACTGACGGCGGGTACGGTAGCCGACATGAAGAAGTATCGCGAACTGATCGAGGGCAGGCCCGGGTAGGTGTGCGGTAGGGGTTGAAAACCAAGCCTTCTAATCGCACTAAAATGCCGTGATGAGAAAGATGGAAGAATGAAGAGAATGAGTAAATGGCGCTTGGTTTTCAAACCCTAGTGTGTATGGGAGAAGGGACAGGGTATTTATATCTTTGCCTGTTTATGTTTCAGAAGTCACTATATATATAGAATGTAGAGACCCTTTTTTTGTGTCGAAGCAGAGACCCATTCAAACTTAACCAATTTGGACAATTTTTTTTTATTCGAGAGCTCTCAGTCTAATCTCAACAACTGTCGGAATGAATTTTTCAATTTCGAAAATCGCCTGAGGGAAAAGCCAGTTAACAATTTCAAAGTCGATTTTCAGTGGAAAAATGAAACTTTTCAAACTTCTCGTTATCATTTTCGGATTCTACGCCCAAAAGTACGTATAGCCACCAAGATGACCTCTA
>LS832546.1:35811-46010 GCA_900490955.1 Micoletzkya japonica
AATATTTCGAAAATCGAGGATTTGAGACACAAAAAAGTGGCTGTCTGAACAGATTTTCACAAGGAACACGGCTGTGAAATCCGTTTTTGAATATCTTGTCTCGCGGCTTCACAATGGCATGATTCTCTTTGAAGCGTTTTGATCCGATCAAAACGGATCAAAATAGATCACGAGCCCGTTTTCCCGTGCGGTATGATATAATTTTAAATGGAACTGTTTTTAGAGTATCTAGAGCATGTTATACTGTCATCTTGCCACCTGCACGATTAATTGATCTATTGCTTTATGTTCGGAGGAAGATGGAGCATAGAAAAATTGGCAAGCTCTAGTGGAACAAAAATGCGACAATTTCGGAACGAAAGAAACCGGCTTATTCCACGATATGACCCTCATGCTCGTATATGATAAATTATTATTATTATTATTATTATTATTATTATTATTATTATTACTATTATTATTATTATTATTATTATTATTATTATTATTATTATTATTATTATTATTATTATTATTATTATTATTATTATTATTATTATTATTATTATTATTATTATTATTATTATTATTATTATTATTATTATTATTATTATTATTATTATTATTATTATTCAGGGAGCAGATTCCCATCACGAAGTCCCGCGGGGTCGTGTGGGACATGCACCAATACTACGTGCTCTTCAACTCCAACCGAACTCCGGGCATTCCCAAAGACCGCATGGATCGCTACTTCCTGACCGGTCAGCTCGTTCTGTCGCCGTTATTGGCTTCTAGAGGAGAGGTTTCGACATCGCCCAATACCCGCACACAGAACGAAATCTTTCCCGCTGCATGACCACATTTTCCCAGCAGGCGGTGCAAATTTCCCCAGAACTCCGCGAAATTTCCCTACCTCGCTGGCCGAAATTTCCTTACCTAATTTCCACGTGTAGAAGTGAGTGTAGAAGGATATGTATTGTCAGAATCGGAAGGCGCCTGCCCCTCACACATTATCGTACTCTGTCGCGGGGCAGTCTGGAGGGTCGAGATGCTAGTCAACGGAGAGATTCGGTCACCCGACGACCTGGTTAGTCTCTTCATCTTGACCGAAGGCTGAAGTCCTCTGTATTTACTACGTACTATTGTACTATGTGTACTCTAGGTTGAACTATTGCACTATCAATGATTGATCTCTCAAGCAACCGCAATTCAGAAAAATTAAGCACCGGATACTCGTACTCATCGGCAAGGAATCGCCGCACGTCTCGCATTCCGTAATGCCTCTGACCGCGCAAACGAGGGATGTCTGGGCCAAGGTATTGTTGGCGAAAACGTTCCGTCCGTAACCTCATTGCCACTTTGTCTGGACTCTCCCCATATCTTTCCCTCTCTCGTCGGAAGTAGGAATGAGACGACTGACGTAACTTTCTTCCTCAACCATACGTATCTGTGTATGCTAAAACAAAAACATTAAATTTAAAAAAAGATTATTTCTACTATCAGATAGAACCCCACAGTGTTCTAAATGTTAAGCGAACGAGCCAAAATGTTTAGGGTACTGTATTTTCCGTGCGAGAGTTATAACCGAAATCAGGGTTATTTTCCGGCACCTCGTTCGCTTAACATCTGCACTGTTGTCAGAATATTGTGACCCTCCCAGGCGCGCGACGAGCTTCTCTCACTGTCGGCAGAGAACCGACGGAATGTGCGAGCGGTCGAAGAATCGGCCTTCGTGCTCTCCTTATCGGAAGACGTCCTAGCCGATGAGCAGGAGGTATTATAGTTCTCCCGATTAGGGCTGCAGCGCCGGCAAACCAGAAACATAGACATGAAAAACGGCGTCCTTCGTGAATACGGGTTGCCTATTTATTGATCTTCAAAAGTGTACCATTCGATCTCGTCAGTTGCTCAAGTACGCGATGATGGGCCGAAGTGACACGACGTGGGCGGACAAGTGCATCAATCTGGTAGTGATGGCCGACGGGAGGATACTGCAGCAGGGCGATGTGAGTCGTGAGCGTGTACTATTATTGAAGGAGCACGAACGTTGAGAGAGCTGCACAGTTCCTTCCGCTAACCACCGTAAAACTGCAGCCGGAGCCGGTCAATACCGTAAGCTGGCATTTTGCCAAGAGAGTTTCACTGTGTTTAGCGGAGTGCGCTGCAAAGATTTCCCAACGTTCGTTTTCCTCCAATAATATTGACGACGAAGCTCCGTCGGTTAAAAATCATTCCTACTTCGTCCGAACTCTCTCTCTCTCTCCACGCCGCTCATCAGTAATAGGAATGATGACAATGACGGAACATTGTTTTCCTCAACGATAGTAGACAGCTTATGTAGATCACCAAGAAACACGAATAATAAGTGAAAATAGAATACAAGAAGAAATATGACACATGGAGATGGGACAGACATGGATATGTACTAACAATACGAATTAGAATTGGCCTCACTAAGAAGAAGAGGGATATTATTGACGAAAAAAGTTTTATCAGCAATCTTTTTCTCCCAATTTTTTCTTAATTTCGGCAGACAGAGTTTACTGGCTGTTTACTGACAGCGAACCATGTTAGCCAAAAATATCTCCAATATTCTCCAGCACTCGAACCTCGACGCTATCGTCATTCTTGACGCGTGCGATCGAATGGGCGCCCAGATGCGAAGGGAAAAGTGGACGCCTGAGGTGGGCTATCTCTTTTCTATTAGAGTTTTGATGCCTGTGTTTCGTACACAGTGTTCTGAAAACAGTCAAACTGTTAAGCGAACGAAAAGCCGAAAAAGTAACCCTGATTTCGGCAGGAACTCTCGCACGGAAAACACCGTATCCTAAGCATTTTGACTCGTTCGCTTAACATTTAGAACACTGTGCGTACATACGTCACCGCGACGCGTCCCGTCATCGACAGCAATCAAACATAGATATTGAAGAGGAAAATGCGCATCTCCACTTTTACCTAGCTTTCAATCTGAATGTAGTTCCTAAGACCTTTAGTGCAAATAGTTGTCAGTGTTGCTGCTTCTTCAGCCGGCCTCCTTCACTTCGTACCTTCCCTCTCGTCTCAACTTCACCCTCAACTCCCGGCTTATCGCCGCAATAAACGAGGCTGATGCCGCGTTCCGTCAGACTGTAAGAACTAGTAGTAAGCGATATTGATAGGATAATGTATTCATTTCTCTTGTTCTATCTCCAGAACTGCCCATAAATCTCCATAGATATCCCCATTCCAAATGTCGGAGTTCCTTCGGACATGCCAACTTTCGTTTACCACGTGAGGCAATTCGTGCATGGTTAATGGCGGAAATGACACGCTTTCGGACTTCCAGTCGACGGGCTTAGCAAAGTTTCGCGAAGTACATATTACGAGAGGAAAAGGAAGTAGATATCATAGAAGCATGATGGTGAATGCATAAAGATCATATACTATCGCTTTACCATGTTTGGCCAGAAAAAAATTAATCGTCAAATCTCATATTTAGAGGACATCCTTCCGGGCCCGATCTATCCACTACAATGGGTACGGGAATGCTCGGCTGAAGAAGGCAAAGATCTACGCGGATACTGTAGTACAGATTGCCCTGCAGTTGGCCTACCGGAAGGTGCACGGAAAGTGAGTTTTATATTATTTTTTTAATTTTAATTTTTAAAGTTTTTAATATATTATTGACGTAAAAACCATTGAAATGACAAGGTTCGGCCCGATATACGAGACGGCATCAACGCGCAAGTTCTTCCACGGTCGAACGGAGACGGTGCGTGGACTGACGAAGGAGATGAAGGCTTTCGGGACGGGCGTCTTCAATGGAATTACGGTATACATTTTTGTTACATATTATTGTTGTATATAATATATTATAAGGAATTGAAGCTTAGTTGGTATGGATAAGTATTCTGCGATCGTCTGAAATCTGGCACCTAGCACGAAACACAGCACAGCATTCCACGCGGTGAAGAATGTGTCTATTAGCGAATTGATCATTATTTTTGAATTTCCTCAAGAGTGGCTGAACCAATCTCCACCAAAATTTCAGAGCTTACGGAAGTCATAGTGACGAGCTTAATTTTTCAAATTCATAATTTTTGGTTCACTTATTCGCCTACAGGATCAAATCCTATGTTCGGAAACCGCTATTCGCTATTAGAACGCTTGGAATGCATAGGTAGAAACTCTAAAGCATTGAAATGCTTTCAGGTTGAAGAGCAAACGGAACTGTTCAAGAAGGCGTACGATGCGCATAACACACTGATGGCTGAGGCAATGGAAGGAAAAGGTAAATAATGTAAAAAACTCCATTTACCTAGTGAAAAGGAGAGTTCGGGGAGGACATTCATCTATGCATAATACTTTATTTTTTACTGCTGAATTGGATTCCGGCTTCGCTTAGTTTGTTTAGCTTATATATGCTAGTGGAGTGGAAACTTGAATGTGAGGATGTACAATATCTATAGTTCCTCTCACAGGCTGCGACCGTCACCTCTACGGTCTCCGCAAGACTCTCGACCTGCTCAATTCGGGAGGGAACTGCCAGCGAAAGCTGGCCCTGCCTGCTCTGTACACGGACGAGGCCTGGAGGCAGAGTGGGGGAGACGGCAACTTTGACCTGTCCACCAGGTATGAAGCAGCCCTCTGGGGATAATTTCCCAAAAGGTCTAAATTTCCCTTTCCGGGGCTGGTGAATTATTCCCTACGGGCAAAATCGTGGTTAATATTCCTAAAATTTGAGTGCATAATTCAGTTTCATCGGCTACAACGACAACGGATCGTACGGGTACGTGTGTGCGATGAAGAAAGGCGGATACGGAACGTTCTATAAGATATTCCCGAATAGGTAAGCATTTAGGATTGGAAAAGCAAACGCTAAATGACGATCTCCTTTCGTTCTCCCTTCACGGCGCATTCAAATCACGACGTTTTACCATTCCGCGTTCCGAAATTGCGAATGTCTCTGCCTCTCTCTAATTTTCATGCTCTCTCGCCTCCACGCTCTTAATTTGCATAGGAATCTATTCTACGCAGCAAAACATTGTGCAAATATGAGTTCCGACTTTAATGATTCCGTCTTCCGTTGGTTACTTGTACTTGTGGCTGTGCCCCTTCAATAACAAGTCCAGTCAAGAATGCGCGGAACGAAAATTTGAATACGAGGACCGACAATAGGCAAATATAGGTAAATATAGTTTGCATAGGTAAAAAAAGTAAGGAAGTCGTCGTTTGCTGCTTCCTCACCCAATCCTCGTAAACATTTAGGGTGTGCAGCTGATTCTATTCAGTCATCTGTCGTATAAACAACTAAAAGAGAACAACCTTGTCCCGAGTGAGTGAGATACTAATTGAGTCGATTGCAGCATTCAACTCTCGATCACAGACTACACAGATAGTACGTCTGATCTGGAGGCGTACGGGGCAGCTATTCAGTGGGTATTCAACCATCTTTCTGCGATTATCGATCGACTGGAAAGCAGCTCAAAGTTGTAAATATCCTAAAATCTACGTGAATATTATTGGCTTAAAAAGTTCCCAGTGAGTAAACTCATTTCTATGTTGTCTGAATTCTTTTCATGCCTCTTCGCTCTGTAGGAATGAGACAACTGACGGGCCTTTTCCCCCCCAACCATACCGTCAACTTAGTTCATACCGGACAGATTCGGTATATTCGGTATATTCAAAAAAAGGCCGTAACTCGATTAGAAATGGTCGTAGAAAGTTCTGGTTGGAATTTTTGGAATCCTTAGGCTCCTGTCTACCCTCAGGCCAAATTTGAATACGATTGAGCAACTTCTAACCCCTGAAAACAGCTCATTTGCCTTGCAGTCCAAATAGACCCCTACCCAATGCGATTTTCATGTTTTTCGTCATAACTATTTTCTGCGTGGACCAATTGAGCTCAAACTTAGTACGCAGGTAGATCTTGATGAGACGAATCGAATGAACCCAACCAGAAGTCCCTTTTCGAACGGAGTTATGGACTCGTATAAGATATACCGAATCTGTCCCGATATACACTAAGTTGACGGTATTATATGCAGTGCTGGTCATCTTCAGATAAAGCAATCGAATGCTTGAGTCTTTAGTCTCGAAGGAGCTTCTCTATGTATGCGCGTGTTGCGATTCCTTTCGGCGATCCGTTCCTCGAGAGATAATTAGAATAGGATAAGGACGAAAACAATTACGGGCGTTCCTCTCGTTTGCTCCCCCTTTTTCGTTGACCTTTGCTAATGAACGACCACTTTTCGTCTATGCCTACGTGACTATTCCAGTCCTCCTTGGGCTACCACTTGGACCTCTTAGATTAGCTCATTTCAACTTCTACCCAAGCAGGTTCCCTTACCGTACACCAAATGATGTATGTAAGGACGCCAACGTGTCCCTAGCGCATGACAATAAGCCTCATGGATAGCTAGTTGCTAAGACGTTATTATGGGGTTGAGTGATGTGGGCAAAACCAAGTAAGCAAGTATGTACCTACAAAAGTTTCCAAATGTAATCAATTCGGGCACATCCTTACTCGCTTGACGATATCGCGTTCTCATTCGTGAGTCTACTAGATATCTACTTCTCCCCTCAGGCTACGCAGAAACCATAGCGCACCAAACAAAAGAGGCAGACACTCTTGTTTTGGCTGTGTTTTGGATCCTAGCTGTGCATAAATATGCCCATGTGAGAAGCCCGGAACGGCTCGTAGAAATTACTGGGTTCAAGAAACCTTCAAAGAATAGCCACAACACAACATCGTTTATCGTAGTGGGTACACTGAGAGATGACGAAGCAAGTCGAGCTGCACAGACAGACACAAGTGTGAGTATGGGGAGGGACAGACAGACAGACATACTGAGGAGAACATGTGATTCGTGTCTTTCTGATGGCTATGCGCTTCACCCACCACCGGATAGCAAGCCATAATAGGTTCATTATCTAGTGGCTATGAAACTTGGCCATCACAAAGACCCGAATCACATGCTTTAGTAGTGGGGACGGACAGTCTCTCCCGCCCTCGATCCTCTTCCTCCGTTCCTTCATTCGTCATCGGCCGCCGGATAGAAGAACTCGAAGGGCATGTTCTTCTTCTGCGCACTGCGCCACGAGGTTGCCCGCATGAACCACGGCGCTGCTGCAAATATGCAAATTTGGGGAAATATGCAAATTTGGGGAAATATTCAAATTTTACCCAACTAATTTCAGCATTATCAGCCGTGCACCTAAATGCTCCACATAGTGGTTCAAATACGATCGGTTGGTCGTTTGCGCAAAAGTTGGGTAGATGACTAGGCCGCATGAGCGCATGAGTCTGTGAGATCTCCTCATCTACGCAGTAGAGGAGCACCTTCCTACATCAATGCTGTTAACAAGGCTTAAACAAGCTCAACATAAGGGTGGACATTCAGCGAACCCGAGCCTTCTCCTTTCCCCTTCCAAGTATGTTCTATAGGCTGCGCTATAGTCGGTCAGGAGTTTCTGAGCAAATCAACGTCCAGATTTTTTACTGCGAATGTTAGTCATCTCACGCGATACACCGTAGGTATTACAGGCGCCAAAAAGTTTGGCATAGGTATTCCCGTTCCGAGTTTTCTCAATTCCTACCTATGATGCTATCCTCTACTTTGAGAAAAAAGTCGTTTTTCGGTCGTCCCGGACCTCTTTCAAAGAAATATCATGGTTTTCAGACAAATAACGAAGGACTACGATTTACATAAATCTTTGACATATTCTACAAGTATGTCAAACTCAATGCCGTTTGTAATATATCTAGCAAGAGGAACGAACACGGGCCATATTTCTCACGTGTCCCCTACAGTGCTCAGGAATGTAATGCCCGACAATAAGGACGCAGCTGGCCCTTATTGCAATGCGCTAATGGCATAAGAGAATTACGCCCCATGTTGCACGCGGTTGAAGATGGGTACAGAATGAACAAGAAACAGCTACAGTAATTGAATGCACATCATCTGCATCATTGGTAACTATCTGACCGGAATGAGGCTAATCCTCCACCGGAATACTAAAGAACGGAATACTCAAATGACATCTAGGAAAATGTGGTTATTCTGGTTTGCAGTTGACTGGAGATATTTGGTGACCACACATCGTACTGGCAAATGCGCCCCCCCCCCAAATGCGTTCTCCATATGGAGGCTCTAGGGAGATACAGTCTTCCGCGAAACAGCTAGAGATTTGCGAACGGCCGCTTTTTCATAAATACACAAGGATTTTGAAGTTTAGCAAATACACAAACTTGCACAGAGAAATCTCACCTCTAAAGGTCAGGGAAAACTAAAAAGAAAAAATGTAAAAAAATACCTCGCTTATCTACGGAGAAGGCTTCGGATGAGACGAAGCAGAAGACGAGAAGGACAAAGATGAAGAGAAGGAGGAAACGCATTCTTAATTGGGAAGTGAATGGAGGAGAGGGGAGGGTGGGGGGGCGGGTGATAGGAGAGGGTGGACGGAAGGGAAAGAGAACGAACGGAGGCAATGATAGGAGGGGATTGACGGGTAGTAATTGGCAAAGGAACGGTAGGTTGTGGAAATTAGGTAGAATAGAGAGCTATCTATAGCATATATGCAAGTGATGGAATGTGTGCGAAGGTAAACCTTAGCCTCGGTTCTATGAGGGACGATACCAGAAAGGCGGTTGGAATGACGAGAAAGGGGGTAGTGGGCGGGGAATCCGGGCAGAGGCAAAGAGGGTAGAGATGGAGGAGAGAACGGACGGCATAGTGGGTGAGAGGGTAGGATCGTACTAATTGCAAAGGAGAGTGGTCATAGTGCTGTTAAGATCTTTTCATTCTTAATTTTAGGCGTCAACTGATAATAAACGGCTGGTTGAAGTAGAGTGAAACTGGCAAGTTCTATTCCAGAGCTGTTCGTTTCATGTTACAAGTTCCCGGTTGAACATAAGACGTTACGCATTTTTATGGATCATACTTGAGAGATAAATGGCAGTAGCTATGCGGGATAAGGAAGAAGGAGTGGCGGGATGGAAAAGCAGAAGATGAAAGGACCACAGGAAAAAGGCGAGTCGCGTGCTGACGGGCAATACAGCCTGAACGAGCCCACGAAAAAAAAGGTGATATACATCGTTCCGCATCACGTTTCCCCTCCTCCTCAACTGTCCATATATATCCTAGGGAATTTCTGAAAACCCTCCATCAAGATTTAGAACCATGAGAACACTCCATTGTTCCAACCAATCGAACTATCTATTACAATGGAGCTTATGAATGTGGAATCTGGCACGGGAAAGAATGTCTGCGGTAATTTGCTGTGACCATAGTGGAATAAAAAGTTAGGTCTATAAATTATTTCGAATATAACGCGAGACAGTGTGCAAAAGTGAGAGAATTACATTTTGGAATAAAAGTAAATAACGAAGGAGCGGCTTAGTCCACAATACAAATGAGTCAAGCGAAGATGAAAGGACGGGGCGAATTTCCGAAGAGGACAGGGATCGTTGAGAAAACGAGCGACTGCAAAGGGCACATAGATAGTTGGAGATTGGCAAGAGGGGGGGGGGGCTAAAGGAGAGGGGGATGGGAAGAGTTAGAAGAGGGGTGTCTAAGATGAGAAGAGGGGAGGAAGGGGGCAAATGAGACGGAGTTTATGACTGGCTCACAGAGAGGAGAGAAGAGGAGGACACGTTGATGAAAGTAGAGGGGCTATTTAGGGGGGGAATGTGGAAGTTCATCTTAGAGGGGGACACAGCATTCCAAGCGTTCGATTAGCGAATGGCGGTTTCCGCTGTGATCTAACGATACTGCGTCCACAAAAATATGTCAAAATTCGCCAATTTAAAAACTTAAGCTCCTCCCCACCAGTCCAAAGAGCTGCCAAAATTTGGTGAAGATTCATCGAGCCGTTGTGGAGTAAATTCAAAATTAGTTGGAAATTCGCTATTAGACACTTCCCCTTTCGGTCAGAATGCTGTGGGGAGACTAATATCCGGATGACAGGAAGGTGGTTCGCTAGGCGAAGATGAAGGCACTTTGGAGGGGTTCAGGGGAGTAGGGGGAAGTAGTATTATAGAATTAAAATAGTTCGTACATCGCCAATGACGACTGCGCGATGTTGCTCTGGGTCACTTTGAGTTCGTTGTGTCAGACTCATGTTATGGCGGTACGTTCCGGCCGCTAGCTATCTCATTCTCACTAAGTACAGATGTTTAACGTTTTTCGTGGTAATTTTTATTCATTTCACAATAACAGTGGTTCGAAAAAGGAGGAAGC
>LS836339.1:0-17382 GCA_900490955.1 Micoletzkya japonica
TAAAGTGAAATGTGAGGATGTCAAAGCAAGTCAATATGTGGCCAATAATCATGATTATACGTCGGAACACCGGTGGTGCAAAATGGAACACCGGTCGGAGCTCACCGGAACACCGGAGATGCACGATCGGAACACCGTTCGTGTTACGTACGGTGTTCCGATTATGTTCCCTCCGGTGTTCCGCCAGAAGACCGGAGTATATTCAAAATAAGGTCGTAACTCGATTAGAAATGGTCGTAGAAAGTTCTGGTTGGAATTTTTGGAATCCTTAGGCTCCTGTCTACCCTCATACCAAATATGAATACGATTGAGCAACTTCTAACTCCTGAACGCAGCTCATTTGCCTTGCAGTCCAAATAGACCCCTACCCAATGCGATTTTCATGTTTTTCGTCATAACTATTTTCTGCGTGGACCAATTGAGCTCAAACTTAGTAGACAGGTAGATCTTGATGAGATGAATCGAATGAACCCAACCAGAAGTTTCTAGACCCTTTTTGAACGGAGTTATGGCCTCGTATAAGATATACCGAATCTGTCCCGATATACACTAAGTTGACGGTACCTCTTTCTAATATCCTACGGCGACTACAACGGTTTTATTCGTTGCTTCACAGTGTCATAAATGTTAGGCGAACGATCCAAAATGCTTAGGGTACGGTGTTTTCCGTGCGAGAGTTCCTACCGAAATCAGGGTTATTTTTCTTCATCTCATTCGCTTAACATTTTGACTGTTTTCAGAACACGGTGGCTTGCGTAATTATGAACGGGTAAAACAATTTTATACGTACTCTGTGAATACGATAGCCATACTATACAACTGCCTCACATTAACGAAAACTTTTGTGTAGGAAGTGTCTGCAAGACACAGTGTTCTAAATGTTAAGCGAACGAGCCAAAATGCGGTTAGGATACGGTGTTTTCCGTGCGAGAGTCCTGCCAAAATCAGGGTTAATTTTCGGCATCTCGTTCGCTTAAAGGAACTGTCCCACGAAAAAAATCGTTGTTGAGTTATCCGTTGGAAGCATTGTGGTATGGGCTGGACAACAAGATGAGCAAAAATCCCGATTCGAAATGACCCTATAGGGCCCAGTACGGCCATCTGAATGTGCGAGATACGGTATATCTCGCGGGGTAGTTTGTAGTCTACACCGTCTATCTAAGTAACCCCTGGCAATGCCTGTTCGCTCTCGCTCTCCGTGGAGCAGGAAGGGAAGAGCAAGGGAAGGGGCAAAGGTGTGCAGATGTGAGAGCGGTGGAGATCAGGCATTGCCACGGGGTATATTTGGGGGAGAGGAGAGCTTGGTTAAACTACAAACCACCGTATCTCGCACATTCAAATGGCCGTACTGGGCCCTAGAGGGTCATTTCGAATCGGGATTTTTGCTCATCTTGTTGTCCAGCCCATACCACAATGCTTCCAACGGATAACTCAACAACGATTTTTTTCGTGGGACAATTCCATTTACACTGCTGTCAGAATATTGTGAAGAAGTAAATTATTACATAACGAATTTTCACATAATTACTCTTGGTCTCCATCATCAATTTGCAACTTTATACGGAACATATTTATACGGAGTATTATTCGGAGTACATTGGGATAAACCGATCCATCAGTTCCTTCCGTTCCAAAATAAGTCTAATTCTCTCACTTTTACACACTCTCGCCTTATATTCGGAATGATTTTCCGACGGATCTTTTTAATCGACTATATTTATAAAGGTGGACATGCAAGAACTCGGTGAAAGACAACTGGGAAAGGGGACGGAGTTCGGATCGAATAAGGGAGTGACGACAGCAGCAGCGAAAACGTCGATAAAACATTGGTTTTTAATTGGTGATGATCAAAATAGCAATTGATGAAATCATTCGATAAAGTAATTTTAAGGTTATAGGTGTTCAGATTACCTCAGTCTTCTCAGTCAATCCATAGGCATTTGCTTATTCGTGCTTTCCTATGCCCATCCGTCCACATGTTCACCTGCAATGTCATTAGCTATTCACAACTGCTTCCAGCATGCATTACGTGCTCCGATATGTGACATACACACTAGATATACCTAACTTTCGTCTCCTTTCACGTTTTGTCGTTCTCCTATTTATTAGCCTGTGCCTGTATACAATATTTACTGCAGATTATTGCATGAATGATTTGTACACATATCATCTCTCGGATAATTCGTGCCTTTGGATTCCATTGACTACAAAAGTCGAACTGTTCGGATTATACAGTGAGATCTACCGGATTTTAATTATTCTGGAGGCAAGTACTTAAATTTGTTCAGCAAGTTCCGAGAGTTAGAGTTTCAGATTATTGGCCTAATCATATCGTGCTTTTTGGTGCCCTTTTGTGTTACGAACTTCATTGTAAAGAAGGTGATTTGACCATCAGTGATTGTTTTCTATTGCTCAAATTATTGCAGGCATTGCCTGCACATCCAAATCTGTCGCTCATTCTTATCCACGGAGGCAATGCATATTTCATCTCGGCTTCCGCGCGTTTCATCCAAATTCTTTACGAATTGGACATTCTACATGCATACGGTACTTTACCATCCTGTGGTTTTTTCATTCAATACTTAAAGGAAATGTCCCACGAAAAAAATCGTGGTTGAGTTATTCATAGGCAACATTGGAAAATGAGCTAGACAACGAGATGAGCAAAAATCCCTATTCGAACAGTTCCTTTAAAGGGCCACTCCAGGCAATATCTACCATATGCATTTTTTGACATCATTAGAAGCTCTCACTGTCCTGAATCTCATGATATCTCCTTTTTGCTTGAAATTTCTCCGTTTCTGAGAAAAGGCTGTGCAAAGATTTCTCTCGCTTTCTGCGTCTCTTCATTCCTCTCTTGTCTCTCGCTATCAATCAACCGCTCTTAATTGGTTGTCTCTTGGAATGAATGAGATGGTTGGAGGGACCCTTTAAAGGGACATGGAAGTCAAAAAAGATTGGCTTTCATATGAAAGTTTATCGCCTAAATAATATAAAAACCAAAATCAGAGTGCACAAAAATGTCTACTTCGCGAGATATCCTAAAAATCGTTTCCCAGCCAAGGCGCAGTCTTACGTTTAGCGCCTAGTAACGAGGCAAATGGCATCGGGGTATTCCGGAACAAATAAATATTTCTCGCTCCAGAAATTTTTTAAAAATATTTTTCAAAGGCTATTATGTTTATCCTCGTCTAAGAAACATATTTTACAAGTATAACCATATTCGGTTTCAAAAATTTCTCGCTTCCATGTCCCTTTAAAGAAGGGCTCCTGCGAACTGTCAGCTAACCAGGATAGGCTAATTTGCATAGCGAAAGAGTGAAGGGGATAGAAGAGAAACTAATCTATTCGATCAAGATCGCTCAAGAATTCAAACTCGGCGGAGTCCTCCTAGAGAAGTAATTCTGCAGAAAAGAAAATCGTGCTTGTATTGACTACAGATCTGCCCTCTCCTCCCCATCCACTGCTTGCAACAATTCGATTCTCTGTTACTGCACTCGGAGCATGGTTTCAGCCCTTCGTTTTATTTGAAAGGTTTACTTTGAATAGCAACGGTTCAATTTTTCGGTTTGATGAGATACCTATATCCATTTTATTGAACCTGTTATTCTATTGAGATATTTGTTTCGCGAACGTCGAGGTAGTATCTGCTTCGTGAAAATATATACGTAGCTAGCATTTGTCCACATGTATTATAGGTTAAGACTTTCAGTTTTTGAGAAATACAATGGTATTGAGATTAGGGATTAGGGAAGATGCCTACAGAGGATGAAAACTGAAACACAGCGGGAACAAGTATCAAAAAGAGAACGCTAATTGAGGTGTGGTGCCACCCTCTTCGTATCGGACTACGAGTACAATACCCGGCCGTGGTTCGGCTGTCTCATATTCATCAGCTATACCATCCTCATTGTCGTGCCCACCTACCTACTCATTCACTGTCAGTATCTCATATCGTCAAATTGCGAGCTATGTAATTTGACGAAGATTTTATGCCCTCGAACGATATCGTATTTGCAACAGGTGCCGCCAACTATGCAATCTTCGGTGCACTTATGATAACGGCCAATGGCTTGGTGCCTCTAGTAAGTACATAATTATGTGTTTAGAAAACATCTTTAAATGCGAGGCTTCAGGCTTTGCGTCTGCTATGCGCTTACAATCGTAGAAAATTGGCTCGATTGAATTCGATAAAGGGGAAGGACAAGTACACACTCAGTCTGCGAATACAGTTGAAGGAGAATATCTATATGACGGAGGTACCTAGTTAACATTTGCAACGTAATGTTTCATGGTCCTACCTGTAAAGATAACATCTGTTTATAAAAAGAATATGAAACATAACCGAAAACTTGGTACATTTCCTGCCCTTTAATTATTTCCCGTTTTTTTCCTGCTCTCACTCATTCGGCATTCCCTCAGGATCTCCAACGTACAACCTTCTTCGTCTTCGTCGGTCTCTCCATAGGTGCTCCCTTCATGCTCCTCACACCCATTCTTCTCTACGATCCCGCTTTCTTCCCTCTTTTCACTGTTCTGGTTGAATGCACGAACAGTGCTCTTTCTCTGTAGGTCTTCGCTGTTCTTCAACAGACCATTTCCACCCTTCAGAGGCTTCGCGAGTGTTCTCATATTCGCCATATGCTACATTGAGAAACTTCGTTTAGCCGTGATGCCAAAAAGATTCATCGGCATGATCAATCCCAGGTACGTTCATTCTTTTTTTTGCATTTCAGCCACGATATCATTTCAATCTTAAAAGAAAATTGAAAAAATTAAGATTCAGATTATTGCAGGAGGCGCATTGACTCAACGGTGGACCCTCGCAGTTCGGAGGTAGAGACAAACAGTTATTTCAAGCAACTTAGTGACCAATGGGCTATAAAGACTATGAAAGGATAATCATGCAGCATGTGAATAACTGTATTATAATGCTGAACCTTTAGAAGTAAGTGTAAAGTCTGAGATCTCTGACTAATGACGTATCTACAAGATAACCGAGTCCTACAAACACAAAAGTCTGAATAATAGTTCTCTTATCAGTACATAAATATAGGCTCTATGCTTCAATCAGTGGTTTTAAGTTGGTATTTGATATAACGTAATATTTAAGAACTTTTTTTAATTTAAAAAATTAGTATTGAGCCATTTCCAATTCCTTCTGTTGGTGCAGCCGATGATGCTCCTTTCTTTGTTCTTTTGTCATGAATAATTTCTCAACCTGTAATCAACGTTTTACAAACGAATAGATTGTATGCAACCTCTTCAATAGGAAGCCCTTTGGTTTCGGGAACGAAGAAAAAGAAGATAAACCATCCGATAGTGCCGAATGCCGCATATAGGAAGAAAGCCCCTGAATAAATGTAAAATAATGTCTAAGATGGCAAAGTACCGTATTTAGTGATCGCTTCTCCGAGAGTTAGGAATGTGAGTGAAATAAAGAGATTGAATATCCAATTGGTGAAGGTGGCGAGGGAAACGCAAGTGGACCGTGCCCACAACGGATAGATCTCTGCATTGAAGACCCACGGCATGGGACCCATTCCTGTAGTAATTTTAAATGAATTATTGAATGGCTAACACTTACCGAAAGAGAAAGATATGAGATAGATCAGCATTATTACCACAGGAATGACTGTGTATCTATAAGCGAGGAAATAGTTTGAACAGTTTGGTTGCTTACTTTGTCGTGCATGTTGTCTTGATAATGTATTTCTCCGTCGTAGATCCATCACAATGGCCAATCGAACTCCGCTCACTGTCTCAAAGTACTAATTCTTCTAAGATTGACAACTTTGAACAAGAACAATAATGCGATCTTTTAACTTGCTTAAAATCTATCTCCTTATCGGATATGAAGCATATGAATTTACCATGATATGCCAGAGGCAAGCATTGTCCCATTCCGATATCTCCCTGTGAATAGCAGTGCCCGCAATGGGGAGATGTAGTACAAGAATCACAGCTCCTGCAAGAGTAGTTTACCATGATCGATCATACGATACACACGTCATCGAAGAACAAAAGTCGAAGTTCTCTTCGTATTTCGCTCTCGACTCGTTGACTCCATTGAAGCGGTTTGAGATGTCTATTGACTGCGAATCCTCAAAACACGCAGGGTAAGCATACGGCGGGCCAGAGAATGCATACCTTATTGATAAGTACGAAGGTTCCTCCCATCAATAGCAAGCTGACGATAATTCCCATTAAAGACACGAGTAGAACGGGTCTTCTTCCGAGTTGCTCGATTAGCTTCATGGGAAGAAGCGCAGTTACTGCTTGCACAACTGAAACACGCAGTCTTTTAATATAAGAATGACTGAATCACCCGAAATTCCGAGTGCTATCCATAGATTTGTAATGTCATCCTCAACTCCGGCAGAACGTAGGATCTTTGCGGTGTAGTATCTACGGCGAACGGGCAGTCAGCACAGTATGCTCGGAAGACTCACAGAAGAGTATTGACTCCAACGAGTTGTTGGAACATCTGCATTGAACATCCGAGTACAAGAGCTTTGAGCACGTGAGGAGTGTGGAGGATTCGCAAAGGGACGAACGAGTCTTCTGAAATTGATTAATGTATAATGTACTAGTATAATGTGTAATGTCTAAAGTATGAGATTCGCAGGATAAATCCCATTTCACTATACCCACCCATTTGCTTGCTCGCCTTTGCATCTTCTTCGATAGCATCTCGTATTTCATCCAGATCATACTGTACCCACTCGCGATTATTTCCATATATCTGAGTCATAACATGTGCCTGACAACCTCTGCACTTAAAAACCTGTGAAAGAACGTCCTTGCAAAGCTCCTTTTGACCAGTCTTGTAAAGATAACGGGGAGTATCTTTGAGATACAGGAAGCCGATCAATTGAATTACAGATGGGATAGCCGCGAAGCCGAATATCAACCTATCGAGTGAGAAGCATTGATCGCTAATCTAATACGATATTAACTACAACTAAGAGAGTGTGATGGACCATGAGTGAGAATACATACCTCCATCCCATATGCACCGGGTCGATTTGTGAGCAAAATACTGCCACCAGGTTGGCTACGATGAATCCAATGGCAATCATTATCTGCAACGTATCCATTCCACTTCCTATTTTTGAATTTTTAATTTTTGAACTCCTATTTTTTAACTATTTTTAAATCTTAAGAAACTCTGCTCACCTGGTAAACGGTGATCAGCGCTCCGCGAATGTACGATGGCGCGGCTTCCGATATGTAGACGGGAACGATCATCGATGCGAATCCTGAAGGACGCGCGTGATCTGGGTCTCAAGTGTCTCGCTGACCCACAGCGATTCCCAGCAGAGCCCTTCCCGCTAGGAGAGTGTACTTCTCGGGTGCAACGCCGCATACGACGGCGCCCAGGAAGAAGATGATGGAAGCGAAGAGAATGATGGGGCGACGGCCGAGAACATCCGACAGTTTGCCTGTTGAAGTTCTGTCAGTCATTCGTTTATCGTTCTTGACCGGAAGATAGAACATCAAAAAGCCTTGAGTCGCTTGCGGTGATTAGAGTACGAAATCGAATAGATTTCCCTGCTCTTCTTCGCTCTTCCTCTTCGTTCTTTCTTGCGCTGCTCCTTTCTTTGTTCGAGTTAACATATTTGTTTTGCACATTAATGTTTTGCACATTTATGGTGATACCAGTTCTTTGATGTCTCTATTGTCTCTTATCATGGTGTCTACCTGCAGCCAGTGAACTCAACGCCGCAAGTCCCGGAGTGATGCTGACGATGAGCTCTTGCCAGATCGTTTTCATCGGTTTCATCCCCGCATTCTTCGGCAGGAACAGCATAACACTGAAACGTTACAGTGATGAGGAGATTTTCAAATCCAGACATGCACTGTTTTGAAAGAATTTGTTTCGCTATGCACGAAATTCAGTAAGCATGCCTACAGGCTGAGAAATTTCTAACAATTTATGGTCACGAAGTTTATGATACATTTTGTTGTTTTATCTATAATAGTCACGTTCAATAATTACGATCTTATAACCTATCCTAGTTCTCATTAGATGCCGATCTCATCTTTCTATTTTTCTCAGCAAAGTGAGAAGAGGTATATGTATAATTATAATATAATTTTATTGCAATTTCACGAAGAAACGCGGTTACTAAGAGAAAGAGAGACGTATGATAAACGATATTTATATCACCATGTTGCATGCAGTTCACGTGAAGGATGTGTTCATTTCCCTTCCCAGCTCTTACATTTAGTGTGACCTCATCTTGTTTTCATCCTATCTTGAGATGGGCGGCCGGCTTTAGCAGCAAAATTCTGGTGCGTATCTTCCATCACTATAGTCTCCCCTTTTACTCGCAGAGATGAAGTTCTCTTAAGAAAATTTCCTATACAGTTGATCATCTTTTGATTCGAGTAGAGAGTGAATATGCAGGTGAATGATAGTTTCACGCGCACCCCTTAAAAGTTCGGTCACGCTTGAAACTTACCACTTAAAAGATAGGCCCGCATGCTAGAAAGAGAATCGAGTTTAACGGAAGCAGATTTCGGTTAAGGTGAATGTGATTCCAAGGAATATCTGGATGAGCTGAGCTTAAAGTTTGCGTTGAGTGCAAATGCACCTGAGACAAAGAAGAGAGTCTATAATAGCAATGAGACAAGAACAAACAATGATCTCATTGATGAACTCCCTTAGTTCCTTCAAGCAAACTATCTATCTTACGATGAGTGTACCGTTGTGTCACGTGGTCATACTCATGTGGGGTACACTTACAATAACGACCAATAATTTCGAGCGAAGTTTCCCTGACTTATGTTTTAACATTGATTTTGATTTATGTAAACCCAGATTTTGAGCGCATAATTTTATTCATAAATGAGAGCCGCTTGAGATTTCCTACATTACTGGTTCATAGCCTTTACCCATGATACGCTCTACTCCATAATTCAATTCAGCAGCGTTCACTGGGGAAAAGTGGAACCAAAAGATCACGTTCTCTCTCTCTATCTCCTATAGGAATAAAAGGGTGGGGTGAAGTGTCCATGCAAAGCGATCATCGATTTCAATATATGAATCAACAGCACTGGAAAGTCAGATATAGTATTGAACATGTTTAGGTATATCATACAGAAAGACAGGTTAAAGGTTCACCTTGACATAACTCCTGTGTCATATCCGAAGAGCAGTCCCCCTAAGCATGCAAGGATTGTGAGAAGTAGGGAATAGAACGTGAACTTAGGCTTGACCAGTGGAGGGACACGACCGGAAGTAGAAGACATAGAGCGAACCGGAAAATATGCAGATTTAGAGACTAATCGAAGATCATGAAGGAAGATATGAGATATAAATATTTAGGAAGTAATCAAGTAATCAAAGCAAAAAAACTCACGATTCCTCCACCCGCCATTGCGGAAGATCAGTTTACGGAGAATAGAGAGAGATGAGAGAATGAGAAGTAGAGGGACGACGAGGGAATAAGGGAGGGAATTGAGAGGGGAGGGAGGCTAGAGACAACGTTATATGTTACTCTGTTGATTGCAGAGTTATCGATATGTACATTCGGAACAACTGGAAAGAGGAGGAAGAGAAGGGCTAAGAAGGAGGAATAAAGGGAAGGCGTAAGTTGTTTGTGGTGAAGAGGGAAATACGGACTGTTGTGATGGTCCACGAGAGGCTAACAGTGATCACTGAGAAAGAGGTATTGAACGCTGTCGTGGGAGAGGGTACAGCTGATCAGCTGCCTCTTATGCAATACATTTATTTATTTATTTATCGGGTACACCACAGGTGTGCGGCGGATGGGAGAGGGTGGAGGTGGGTATTCGTGGGAGGGGAATGCTTCTATTAAAAAATCTTCTCTACGGGGACGGGGACAGTGCTTGACGTTCAAGACTTCTATCTACGTGGGGCGGGCAGCCGCGGGGGAATAGAAGAAAAGGCTGGCAAAACGAGATAGGCAAGGGGACTCCTCTGACTTGCCTAAGTTCAGAGGGGATTGGTCACCTTATCCTTGTGGTGGAATGACGGGGCTGGGGATGGGAAGAGGGACGACTGTATGGCCCGACCGCCCGGGATGAAAGAATGAGGAGTGAATGATTTCAATTAGATTTCTGAATAATTTAGATTTCAATGTTACCGTCAAAACCGAAAATTGTGGGACAAATACCGTATTTTACCGTATTTTTCGTATTATCAGCTTTAGAATAAATCTAATCGAAACTACTTGCATATTCAGAAAGAGCAGCCCAAAATACATAGGTAAGCGCCGAAAAAGTTTTATTTATGGATTTCGGAGCCGTGTGCTAAATGCGGGGTGATGACCACCTCCAAGGACAGTCAAAATATAAAAAATTTCAAATTTCTGCAAAGGGTGTCTAAAGATGTTTTTCAGCTTTGGGATACTCAAATGAACCGATTTAGGTTGAAAAAATAGGTCCAGGAATGCTTGAAATGAGCTTTTCCCCTGGCCTGTTTTAGAGAGTGTCGCAGCGGTTCCACCGCTTTCAGCCGTTCCATAACGAAGCACGGGCTATTAATTTCAAAATATTCAAGCTAGGATGACTCTAAAAGGTCCAAAGACCAGGCAGGCAACACTTCGTATGCCATTTGGTGATCACCGCAGTGCAATGGCAAAACTACGGTAAAATACGGTATAATACCGTATTATACGGCATTTGTCCCAGAATGTTCGGTTTTGACGGTACGTAGCTAAAGGGAA
The DNA here is from genome assembly GCA_900490955.1 of Micoletzkya japonica. Taxonomy (NCBI): domain Eukaryota; kingdom Metazoa; phylum Nematoda; class Chromadorea; order Rhabditida; family Diplogasteridae; genus Micoletzkya; species Micoletzkya japonica. The sequence goes on from LS836339.1 coordinate 10,698, forward strand.
TGAGTCACTATACTTTGACATTTAATGCAAAATGAATGATGAGTAATAAGAAAGAAGGTTTGGCAGAAACATTGGAAAGAAATTTAATCTTGCTCTTGATGAAACCAGTTTGAGTAAAACTGTCGTAACGATACATAAGAGGATGTCATGTGGTAGATAGTTTACAAAGTCAACCGTTGGTATCTTGATGTTTGTGCGATGGTTTACTAATCGAAAGCTAACAACTGAGTTGTGTGACAGTAAAAAATAACATAAGAGAGACATAAGGATTTGGAAAACATTTATTGCAATAATTACAAGTTTGATAGACTATTATGTTTCCTGATTAGTGTTCATCTCGATCTCCTCTATTTGCTTCTTGTGCCTCTCCAGTTGAGCCGTAGACATGAAGAGCATTTCAACCTGTGAATGTGTGAAGTAATTCTGAAGTGAAAAATTAAAACCTCTTCAATCGGCATTCCCTTGGTTTCCGGAACGAAGAAATAGAAGATAATCAGTCCAACAGTGGCGAAACCAGCGTATAAGAAGAAAACACCTACATGTTAGATGTTACCTGTAAATAAATGCAATTTTATTGATCTATACCGTATTTAGTAATGGCTTCTCCTAGCGAGAGGAAAGTAAAGACGATCAATAAATTAGGAGTCCAGTTAGCGAATGTCGCAATTGAAACGCAAGTGGACCGTGCCCACAACGGATAGATTTCCGCATTGAAGACCCACGGCATGGGGCCCATTCCTGTAGAAATTTTCGCTTTCGTGGCGCCTTGACTACTAGGGAACTAGGTAACGAACCAAATACTAGGGAACTAACCAAAAGCGAATGCAATCAAGTACATAAGCATGACGATAATCGGGAGAGCAGTATACCTAAACACAAATATACTCTTATTTACGATTAAGTACAACCTGGTCTTGCATGTAGTCTTCATCACGTAACTCATATCGTTTCTGCAGTGTCCAATCGTGCTCATAGAATTTACTGAATAACATAACTTGCTCGTTACAAGAAGGAGTGATTGTGCTAACCATCTTTGTTTATGGGAAGACACTGTCCTACAGTATCGTTTCCAGCAGGAAAACAATACCCGCATGCCGAGGAAGTAACGCACGAATCACAGTTACTGCGGAAAAGCAAAGTTAATCTTTCAACACGCAATAGATCATATTTACTTACGCCATTCCCGAACAATGATCGAAATACTGAGCATCCGCAATGTCTGCTGCATCGATTCCCTCCATTCGTTGAGTTAAATCGATCGAAGCTGAATCCTACAACAGCCATAAGAGTTCGTACAAATCCTTAGTCAAGGTAACCTTATTAATAAGCACGAATGTTGCTCCCATGAGGCACAGAGAAATGATTACGCCAACCAAGGATGTAATAAGGATTGGTCTGCGTCCGAGCTTCTCAATAAGCTTCATTGGTAGCAGGGTAGCCGCTGCTTTCACAGCTAAACTTCTAGTATATAACTCTGACAATGAGAATGGTATACGAAGAGTACCGGATATTCCCGTTGAAATCCAGATGGTCGTTATCTGATCCTCAACGCCAGCAGATTGAATTATTTTACTAGTATAGTATCTGTAATCCGTTTCATTACGAGACCAGGTAAGTATTATAGCAAAACCAAAGCACTATATCTAAACTGCCCATTTACAGTATTGTATTAATCCCGATGAGTTGCTGGAACATTTGCATGGAACATCCTAGAAGAAGGGCTCGCATAACATGCGGAGTTTTCGCAATTCGAGCGATGACTGTCGTATGCTCTGAATTTTTCTTATTTTATCTGCTTTTAAAACGAATAAAATGAATCTCTCACCAAACTGTTTTTTGTCTTGTTTCTCTTCTTCCAGTGCATCATGTATCTCAGCGAGATCATATTGCACCCACTTCTTATCGTTTCCATACACCTATGTTACTACTATCTACTCAACCATATAAATATGAAATGAGTATCTTGCCTTCGAGAGAACTTCTTGGCAGACTTCTTTCTGTCCTGACATGTACAAGTAGCGAGGAGTATCCTTGAGATAGAGAAATCCGAATAGTTGCAAAACTGATGGAATAATGGAGAAGGCGAACATCAATCTACGTGCTGCTGGTGGATTGTTCGTAGTGATGCATAGTCTACCTCCATCCGATGGTATATGGTTCTATAGTTGCGAAGAATACAGATGTGATATTCGCGAGTATGAAGCCCGTGGATACCATGACCTGTGGATAGTAGATGTAAGCTTTATCTTGTACTATCCGCAACCGCATCTATCTATTCGTCTTGCATAGGTCTGGAAAAGAATGTTTACCTCATAGACTGTGATTATCGACCCGCGAATATATGACGGAGTGGCCTCGGAGATGTACACAGGAATGATCATCGAGGTAAATCCTAATATGGTTATATGGTTTTGGTTATTGATTGTAAAAGTATTCTTACCAATAGCAACGCCCAACAGAGCTCTCCCTACGAGAAGGGTAACCTTCTCAGGAGCGACTGAACATACGACTGCCCCGATGATGAATACGCACGACGCTACGATGATTATCGGACGACGACCGAACACATCCGATGACTTGCCTGTTCATATGCACGCATTACGACAACATGCTAGCTAGGAACCATTGTCTGTAAAGCATATCAAAGTCCCGACATACCCGCAACAAGTGCTCCAATAGCTGCGAATCCCGGTGTTATGCTCACAATCAATTCTTGCCATATAGTGCTCATCGGCTTCATTCCCGGACTATTTGGCAGGAACAGCATGACACTAAATACAATACCATTTGGAGGTGCTAATACTGAAGAACGCGCGTATTTATCGAATAATAGATAATAAATAAATGAAAATGAATACCTCGATATGATACCCGTGTCATATCCAAACACTAACGCTCCAATGCAGGTAATAGATGTTAGGAGGGTGGAGTACAATGTAAATGAAGGTCTGTGGATAGGAGGACTACGACATTCATTAGGATTACTCGATATCTAAAATAAATTCCTAACTACTTGATATGCTTATGTTAAGATTCTTGTCAACTTACAGTTTTCGCATAATTCGATATGTTGATTTTAAAGAGATTGATTAATATAAATACCTACAACAATTCCACCGACCATCCTTTATACACCAAGTCGAAGCTGCGAGATCGGAAGATCTAAATGGCATTGTAGTAATACGCAATGGTGGTGACGTGGAAGGAAAGTTGCTTTTCACTAGAGATGGGAACAGAGCGGAGCAAGAGATTGCACATGTGGTATTACACTGTCTGAACAAGTTGAATGAAGATCCAACCGAGAGACATTATAGTGTTGCGGAGGGTTGTTCATAGATAGAATGTGAGTTGTGTGAGACTGTGCCCAGCGCCTTTATAAACTGTACTTAGATAAATAAGTTGTACGTATTACTCTGAATCCTAAGAATTGGAACTGTGTAAAAGTTTCATATATTCTCTGTCTTTGATGTATTTTGGGTGTAGTCTTTGCCTATCTTTATTCTTGTATCAAATCACACTCAGCGAAATTTCACCACCATACCGCACCTAGTGAATCATTCACCACACAAATTTCACCAGCCCGCTGGTGAAAGGAGCACAATTCACCAGCGGGCTGGTGAAATTTGTGTGGTGAATGATTCACTAGGTGCGGTATGGTGGTGAAATTTCGCTGAGTGCAGTTCCAAGCGGAACCATTCTCACCGAACTTATTTGCGTCTTGAAACTATTCGAACATCTAGAATTACCTATAGCTGTTCGAATAGTTTTGTAATAGATGATGTTTTGATGATAGAGATGAAAGGATGAGTGAAGTGTTCGCCAAACCAGAACTATTCTCGAACTCGTATCTTTAGTAGACAGATCTTTTTATATGTAGTTGGCAACGGTATATATAGGGGTAGAAAGAGAGACCAGGGAGGACCATCCCACCATGCCGGGCCTTTCGCAGGCAGTACGCCAGCGAGAGGCCCCACGAACATTTCGGCGTTTGAATTTAGTTATGCTAACTCTCTCTCTCTCTCTTTCTCTCCCTCGCGATGTTATAATCGCATGTTATTGCTTGGTCTTTGTGGGTTTTTGGGATATCCTATGATAAAGATAATTGGAAGAAGAGAGAAGACAAGGGCAGGGTGGTGACAATCGCTGAAAGTAACTCGGCGCATATTGTATGGAGGTTCCGCCGAGACGAGACGATATCCGTGTAGGGTCTTCTCACACCTTGTTCCTGTTGTCTCGTGTGCTTCTGCCCATGCCAGTGCTGTGTCGTCGGTGGTGGGACATAGTAAATGAATTCCGACTGGGTACTACGCGGAGACGATAAATACAAGCACATCAAATAACAACGCATCCTATGGCGTGTTTTCGTTCCGCATCTTTCTCCACAGTCGGTTTGCCTCTTTCTTTTTGATTTATTGCCTCAAATGGTCGGGGAGTCGCAGTGCTCCATCTTCTGTAGTGCTTTTTGACATATCTTTGGCACTTCAACGGCCGTACGTTAATAATTCTAACTTATATTGCGAGAGGCTGCTTGCTTGATCTCTCTCACTTCACTGGCAGCACAATACTTATGATAACTTTGCGGCGAGCGGTTTGACTTCAATGGCAAAATAATGATTTAGACTGCGAGATGCTTGATGAGCGCGCAATTATGGCGGGAGACGAAAGCGAGAAAGAAAGAAATGAAGAATCAACTGGCCGTATAATATCAATTATGACTTAGCACGCGAGAGACTTGCTTTCACTGACAATTATGATACTTAAAATGCGAGAGGCTTGATGAATCAGCAATGATGAAGCGCAAATTAAAAGAGACTCTCTGTAAGAGCGGAACAGCCTCGTTTAGACCGTGGCACAGTTGTGTTAACCCTCTATTTTCGACTTTTCCTTTCAGGGGCAGATACTAGAGGATAAAAGGTATCCAAAAATGAGGAATTTGTATTTTTCAAAAAATTCGTAATTTGCATATATCGATTTTCGGAAAAGGAAATTAGATCTCTATAATACCGAAACATTTCATTTACATTTTAGGTATAATTCGAAAGCCCTTCAAAAGTTATGCATAATGGCGTTTAGAACTGATGAAGATTAACATGCGGCAGAGCATGAGAGCAACATAAGAGACCATCGAAAAAACGCATAGAGCACACAACGTTATATAAATTACTCCATAGCATAGGAAGCGAGAAAGAAAACGAGATAGTATGCATATAGACAAAGTAGATTCGAGAGCGCATTACAACTGAAGATACGCAGAGACAGTCGCAACAAATTGGAGGGATGCAACGACTCAAAGACAAAGTAGTAATTGCTCATCAAGAGGGGAGAATGAATGGACAGTGAAAGAAAGAAAGTGAAAAGAGAAAGTGAAAAGAGAAACTATGAAAAGATAAGAGAAAGACATGCGCAGGGTGAAAGTCACGCCGAAACCGGCGGAACCTCCATACAATACGGGTGCCGAGTTACTTTCAGCGATTGTCACCACCCTGCCCTTGTCTTCTCTCTTCTTCCAATTATCTTTATCATAGGATATCCCAAAAACCCACAAAGACCAAGCAATAACATGCGAGTATATCACGGCGAGGGAGAGAAAGAGAGAGAGAGTTAGCATAACTAAATTCAAACGCGGAAATGTTCGTGGGGCCTCTCGCAGGCGTACTGCCTGCGAGAGGCCCGGCATGGTGGGATGGTCCTCCCTGGTCTCTCCTTCTACCCCTATATATACACAACTACATATAAAAAGATCTGTCTACTAAAGATACGAGTTCGAGAATAGTTCTGGTTTGGCGAACACTTCACTCATCCTTTCATCTCTATCATTAAAACATCATTTATTACAGTTTCAAGAAGCAAATAGGTTCGGTGAGAATGGTTCCGCTTGTAACTGATTTGATTCCATGGAGGAAAGGATAATATAATATGGTTTAATATAATTCCGTTCATTGAATCGTGAGTATACCGTAAATAAAAAGAAATCTTTTGAGCGGAAGTTCAAGTGAAACTGGTTGAGTCGTTTCTTCTTGGACGATAAGTAGCTCGGTCATACTTCTTCTGCAAGAATGAATGAAGCAGCATGAATGTCTTACGATAGGGGAAGCAGATCAATCTAAAACGAGATTACCAAATCGAGTTTTGCATTACTGCTAAGATATTCATTATTTATCGACATATTTTTCACGGGGAAAAACTGTTCTACCTTGAATTATAATAAGATTAATTTCAGTACGAAAAAATGACGTGGAAAATCGACTAATCTTATCATGTACACGTCTCAATCAAAGTATCTGCATGTGAAGGCAATATATAAATTGTAAGTATGATATTCAGAACGGTTCCACTAACATCCTATGACAATTCAACATTTGTGCTGTATGAGACGAAACTTATTGCACAATAATGCCGCGTTAAATTCACGCGCGCCGAGCTCGGTTCTCGTTTCGACCCTTTGATTTCTGGCAAAACCTTGAGAGAGGAATAACTTATTTAAGAAAAAAAAATGTTTCAATAAGATAAAATCACTGATCGATAGCACTACTCGAGATCTATCTGATACATTTTACAGATTCCAAAAAAGATTTTGAAAGGTTTTATGCGCATTTTACAAAATTGCGGGAATTTAAATCTGCTCGTTTCGCGCTCGGCGGCGCCGCTCTCACTACTGAATTGGCGAAGAAATTAAAGGGTGGAA
>LS836339.1:17482-59230 GCA_900490955.1 Micoletzkya japonica
CTCTCTTATTTCGCTCCATAGAATCCTTCAACGTGATCCGTTTTCGGTCAAACTTGATACAGAGATAGATCTCATTGTGAGGATTCGAATGCGGCCAACTAGAACTCTGTAGGATCATTTTGAGCCGACTTATGCCAAAAGTGGAGGAAAGTGGGGAAAGTTTGAAATTTGGGCGCAAATTTACTAGCTTAACGGTAGAAACGAGGGCGGCGCGGCATAAGAGACGAACGATTGTACTACTCTACTTACGGATTGCACAATTAGCGTATATGGATTTGGAAATAATTGAAATATTAGTGACTATTTACAACTAAAGCGGTGTTATTGATCAAGGCCCACCACTAATACTGAGTGTACGCAAATGCTTTCAAATGCGTTCAGTCGGTCTGCTGCTACAATCTGAGCTTTCCGAGGCCCTTCGCGAAGTCTCAATCTCCTTCATCTGCTTTTCGTGCGTCTCCAGCTGCGACTTCGTCATGAACAGCATTTCTATCTAAACTCATCGAATGACATCATCCTTGTACTTAGTATTCACCTCTTCTATGGGCATTCCTTTGGTCTCCGGGACGAAGAAGAAGAACACGACAAGACCCGCAGTAGCGAAGCCGGCGTAGAGGAAGAACACACCTGAAGAGGGTTAGTCAACTAGGCTAGGCAACTGATAGGGCTGGGACAACTGACAACTGATATACAACTAATAGCTCCCCTATACGGTTAGACAACTGATAGGAGTTGCTTACCGTATTTCGTGATAGCCTCTCCCAGCGACAAGAAAGTGAGAGCGATGAGCAGATTGAAGACCCAATTGGTGAAGGTGGCGAGGGAAACGCAAGTGGACCGTGCCCACAACGGATAGATCTCTGCATTGAAGACCCACGGCATGGGACCCATTCCTGTAAAGACATCTGACTGAAGATCAAACGCATGAATCCAACCAAAGGAGTATGCGATGAGGTACAGAACCATGACAATGATCGGTAACGCAGTGTATCTTAATATATCGTTAGTCACGATTACGCAGAACATCTCACTTTGTTTTGCACGTCGTCTTAATCTCGTAATCTTTGAGGTCGTACTCGCAATATCCAACAGTGCTTATGGTGTCATCTGCATTTTAAGATGTTCATGCTCGAACCGAACAGTTTTTACCATCTTTGTTTAGAGGTAGACATTGTCCGTAGGTGTTATTGTCCTTCGGATAGCAGTATCCACATGCTGATGAAGTTACACAAGAATCGCAGTTCCTAAGGATATCGTTGCTTTCTAGTTCTTGCATTACTATTTCTCGATAAGCTTACGACATGGTCGAGCAGTGATCAAAATCGTGAATACTGTCAGGATTAGAGACATTGACTCCATCCATTCGATGATTGAAATCAATTGGCGCAGAGTCCTGATTTGATATGAGTAGATATTAAAAATCAATATCACCTTGTTGATCAGAACGAAGGTTCCGCCCATGAGACAGAGAGTCACGATTATTCCAATCATCGATATAATCAAGATCGGCCGTCTTCCAAGCCTTTCAATGAGCTTCATGGGAATGAGTGTTGCTACTGCTTGCACAGCTTAAACGTAACATTAGCAAGCTACATAAAAAGATGAGCTACCAGAGATTCCTGTTGATATCCAGATAGTAGTAATATCGTCTTCCACTCCAGCGGACTGGATTATCTTACTTGTGTAATACCTGACGAAAAGGAATGTGACCTAGAACGAGCAAACATCTTCCAATTGCTATGCTAACAGGAGTGTGTTGATTCCGATGAGCTGCTGGAACATTTGCATCGAACAACCAATGGCGAGTGCGCGTACGACGTGGGGAGTTTGGAAGATTCGAGAGATGACGGTTGCATGTTCTGAATATACTATTGGTAAGCTAAACTTTACGAGCTACATTTTCGTCCAGAGCATTTCAACTAACCGAATTCGCGACGCGCCTGTGCCTCTTCCTCAGTAGCGTCGTGAATCTCTGCCAGATCATACTGTACCCACTGTTTGTCGTTTCCGTAGATCTGAAGATGAATGGTAAAAAACGTGAAGAATCGAAACGGGTACCTTGGACAAAACTTCCTCGCAAAGATCCTTCTTGCCACTCATATAGAGATATCGCGGCGTATCTTTTAGATACATAAATCCTAGAAGCTGAATAACAGAAGGAATGGCTGCGAAACCGAACATCAATCTGAAAAAAGTCATATTCAATCGCAAAGTGATCTTCCTTACCGCCATCCGATGTTGTCCGGATCAACATTGGCAAAACAAACTGCTACGATATTGGCAACAATGAAGCCGGAAGCAATCATGATCTGAAAACAAGTTCATATTTCAGTGTGAGTGAACGTGCTGCATTTTACCTGATATATAGTGATGAGGGTACCACGAATGTACGAGGGAGCAGCTTCAGAAATGTACACGGGAATGATCATTGAAGCGAAGCCTGCGAGAGGGTACTCTCAGCGAAATTTGCCTATCCGGCTGGGGAACATTTCGCCCTATCCCTATTGATTTCTGATTGTGAGGAGAAGTATTCCCCAGGGTCACGCCGTGGTCGATGCAGCATGGCACTGAGAGTATACCTATGGCTATGCCGAGCAGGGCCCTTCCGATGAGGAGGGTGATCTTCTCGGGAGCCACGGCACACACCAAAGCACCGACGATGAAGACGCACGAGGCAGCGACGATTATGAGACGACGGCCGAAGAGATCGGAGGACTTGCCTGATTGTCATGGTGGTACTGTCGAGTGGAAAGTTATGAGAAGCACTATAGTGGAGGAAAGTGTTCCGTCAGCCATCTCGTCTCATTACTATTTCCGACAAGAGATATGATTATAGATCAGACAACGTATGAATAACGTTTACTCAAAAATACGAACCAGCGACGAGTGCTCCTACAGCCGCCAGTCCCGGGGTGATACTGACTATCAACTCCTGCCAGACCGTTCCCATAGGCTTCATGCCTCCGTTGTTGGGAAGGAAGAGCATGACGCTGAATACAGCCCCTTTCCTTCATGGTCCTGCCAGTTCCCCCTTACCTCGATGTGATTCCCGTGTCATAGCCGAAGAGCAGTCCACCAATGCAAGCGAGGGCGGTGAGGAGGATGGAGTAGAAGGTGAAGGGGGGCTTGTGGACGGGATGCGGTCTGCCCGTACTGGAGGCAGGTGCTACCTCAACACGGGCTTTAATCATCTTTAATTTTGGGAAACCATCATTTTATCAACCGCGATCTACATACCAATGATCAGCGTTGAATTGTGGTTTCTCAAAATTTTCTTTTTAATCTTCAAATATTGTGTTAGTAGCTTTAGTTTGAACTCACAACTGCTCCGCCGGCCATTTCAGTTCTTTTTCTTCGTTTGCTTCGTCTGTTACTGGCAAATCTGAAAAGCACAAAAAGAATAGAAAATCCGCATAGGGACCGCAGGCTTGCAGATGAGCACGAGAGTGCGGGAGGATCGTGTTATTGCAAACTCCGTAACGAAAGTTCGCAATACACAACACTCATCCGTGTTTATCTAACGCGACTCTCGATCAGTCAACATATCCTTGACAGTGACTGCAGATTGATAGGAAAGCACTGCGAGAGAGTAAAACCTGAGTCACCTCACACATTTGCTAAACAAATTATGATTGAAAATATGTCAGAGCAGAAAACGAGTGAAACCTAACAGCAGGATAATGAGGATGTAAGTGATAGAATTTGCACACGAGAAGCACACAGTATTCTGCCGCAATGCAAAACCTTTGGAACGCGAAAAATAATTCCGACATTTACTAATACGGTAGATCGGTGTGCCGCGCACCACGAATAAATTGTTAGGAATGGGAAAGGGAGGGCATCATGATAGACACTAAAGCTAACTTCAAGCCGACTCTTAGGGCTTTTGGGAACTCAAGAAAGACGATGTCCTATGCATTTTCGCTTTCCAAAGGTATAGAACATTGTGAGCAATTATGTAGAGGATGCAAAAGGGAAGAGAACACAAACCGACAGTGAGAGAGGGTAGAGAAGAAGAGAGAGGAGAGGAGGGAAGGGACGGGGAATCATGTAAAGCAGGCGAAGGTTTATGAGAATGAAGGGCACGGAACGGAGATTCCGGGAGAGTGGAGGGTGATACCGCAGAGGAATCCGGTCTATGATTTATGGGAATCTGCATAAAACGTGGATGGCAACTTCTCTTCCTTGATGCTTTCATCACACAGTTCTGAATGCAGTGAGTGACCACGAAACATTTTATTGCTTCATTTCAAAGACCATAAGGTGAGCTTCGCATTCCGCATTCACGATAAGTTGTTCAAGTTCGTGAGATAAATGAGCTTATGAAGAGCTTATGCGCTTAGGTCTAAACCCCCGCCGTGGAGGGCTAGACGTGCTAAGAACATCAGAAGATAAAGAGGCTCCTCTTCGTGTGCCAAGGTTAAAGTTGTGTTAAGATACGAGTTAAAATGTTAAAATACTACGAGTTAAAATGGATGGAAGGGTAAAATGCAATAAGAGTGGTGATAGAAGAGCGCAATGAAATCATGAGTGAGGCATAAAAGGATAGGAAGATAGGTAGGAAGAGAAAGAGAGAAGTACAAATCGGATGAAAACGGTGTGCGGATTGGAAGGGACACGTGAGGGAAGTGAGAGAAAAGAGGGAGAAAGCAGAAAAGAGAATGAAGAGGGGAATATGATGAGTATACAGAGATTGATACTACTGTTAAAGCAAAGGTCGGAAGGGTTGGAGGAGGAATGAGAGAGAGAGAGGAATGCAAGAGCAGTGGGCACAATGGTTTGTGAGCTTTGCTATCATGGCAAATATTGAGAACACGTTGGATGGGATGAGCACGCGGGGATTCCTGTACATGATAAGGCTAACGGGTCACGGGAACCATCTTGAAAGCATTGCTGAGAGAGACGCCCACTCGGGTTGCTACAGAGCATTCTCCACTTTTCTCACTACGCGGAGCTAAAAGGTTCGGATGCAAGAGCAATTTTCATAAGTTTTTATCTTACTCGTATTTTTTAATATTACACATCATTCGTCAATGATTTCCAATCACACGTGAATGTTTGAGCTTTCCAAGTTTATCGTTCTTTGAAAGCGGAAACCATGAGCTTATGTCTCTAAAGCTCGGCACTACATTAGCATAGCGTGGTCAACTGTCCAGTGCGAGAGGGTGGAGGCTATTCTGATGCAGTGGATTACAGCAGAATATAGATAGAAGGAGAGGAGGAGACGGTAAATAATTGTGAGAATTCATGCAGAACGAGAACACGGTAAAAGACATCTAGAGGAATAATAGAGAGATACGGTTATATAGTATAGACTGTGCGATACTTCCAGAGAGAGGGGTTCTCCAAAGAATGTTCGTGCGGTAAACACGGCCTAAATGTATACATCGTAGGCTATCTCTATATCTGTTTCTTCTCTTCACCAGTCGAAAGGACCTCAAAGCGAAAAACAACCAGCCGTTATAATAATAATTTATCGACGCACTGAATGCGTAATCTTGATGCGGGACATCACACCTACAAGTAGCCCAAATCGAGGAAAAATTCAAATGCATGCACACAACCAAGTAACAGAGTAATGCGAGTAACACCGACCGAGTAGGAGAAGATCAAACCACAATGCGAACACATCCCAACACAAACGGATTCTGCACTTGATGGAATATTTTAGGAAGGATCGAACATAATTAAACTTCATAAGAAATGCGACAGACTGCGCTAACTTAGCAGTAAATACCGCCACCATTATTACAAAATGCGAAAACCAGGCGGTAAATGAAACCGAGTAGAGCCGAGTTAATGGCGAGTGTGTCTCAAGAAGGAATGAGTAAGACCTGCGGCCGTTATAGCGTTACGGAAGACTAGAGAAGGCCAGACAACGATGAGTGAGAAGGTGGACAATGAAATGACGACCGAATTGTCGTATAGACTGAAAATGATACGGAAGGAATTGGGTTTGAGGGTGGGAAGGGAGATAATGGGAGAAGATAGGAAGAGGAAGAGATAAACATGAGAAGGACAAAAGGGACTGGACGAAAAGCGTGGTCAGTTTGGTGATAAGAATGGAAAATGATAGAGAATGGAATGATATGGACGCGTACAATAAAGACGACACTGATTGAGGGTACGTTGAAAACGTTAAAATGCGCAATTTGAAGATTAAGATAGGAAAGAGAAGAGCTGCTGAGCACAAGACTATTTAGTTCGGATTATACTAGCACGCATGCAATGAACGGTGTTCGTTTGATCTCTTGGCATAAATAAGTATTATACATAGTGGCGCAGAAGAGTTGCTCTAAGAAATTTATTTCTCTGTAATCAAAAATGTTTTATCAAAAATTTACAAAAAATCATGGATTAAAATACGGGGAGAGAGCTTTAAGTATATTTCATCTATATAGTCGAGGAAAACGGAACGTATAATTCTTGATTCCGCCGCTACGGTGTTTAGCGATTTTTTCGCGCTTTGAAACGGTGCCATTTTACTCCAAGAAAAGAGATCAGAAACATGGATATGGTTTTGAGACCAGTAACAATAGACAAGACCATCACCGTTGCCAATGCAATACTGAAGAGAGAAGAGAGTGTTCAGCTGTTATTATAGGGGGAGTTATGGGCAGAGAGTAGCGTCAAATGAAGAGATAGAAAGTAAAGGGAAAGGGGAGAGGGTGGGAGAGGAGAGAATCTGAATACGCTAAAATAGCTGTACAGTGCAGATAGTTCTCGTATTGCTGCCTACGATACTACTGTTATGCACATGTTTGACAAAACTTTGAATGTAGTGAGTGGAACAGCCCTTGGTTCTCGTTAGCATATGACCGTTGAAGGTGAAAGCAATCATAAGACTTTGACAGTCAATCAGAACATCATCGGATTCAGTGCTGACTATAATAAGCAAAACGACGAGATTTTTGGAAACGGTGTATTTTAAGCAACATAATTTCCAAACGCTAGTATTTAGTTATTGCCGAACCCGTCTCACATGTGGAAATCTACACTCTTATTGCATATCTTGTTTGTCGCTTCTAATTGTCCAATAACATAATACACAGGATAGTGTAGGAGAGACTTCAGCATGCAAGTTTAATTTGATTGCAGCAGCATTTTCTGCATGAAAGTATATTTAGGGGCACCAAAGCCACAGCTGCAGAACGAACAGTTTCTTTCTCGAACGTGAGAATTTAATTTTTGTAAAATAACATTATTACTTTCGCCCCTTGCTACTCTTCTCCTTCTTCTTTCTTACATATGTGTTCTGTGTTTACTATTCATTTTCACTTTACAATTCTTTGAAACAGCAAAATCAAAAACATTAATTTTATGCGAACCCAGCTCCTGTTTCATTCCCTCCATTGTTTTGAAATGGTGAATTTTCATATGTAAATTATGATTCATTATGTCTGCGGGTTTGTAACACGAGAACTGAAAAATCAACCGTAAGCAAGAAAGAGGGCAAGCAGGGGTGAGGGGAGGTTATGAATGTATTCATTGTGCACTAGGAGGGGTAGGGTTAAATAATATAATAGGAAATGAATGATGGCGATACAAAATCTACGCATACTCGTATGTAGCTTGACACAACAATAAAAGCTGGAACATTAATACCCGAGTGTGAAATGTATACAAGAGATCGTAATTTGGCTAGAACATGCACAAGAGATTAAATGGACAAACATGACTGCTCTATGCATTATGAACACGACTAAGCAAACATTTTCAACATTTTAATAAACCTCAGCAACTGCGTTGATTTCAATTGGATCCGAAATTTTGCTCTCTTTTGGGAAGACTTTGAGCAGTAATGGATTACGAGGTGTGGTGGGGAGGGAGTGGGATGGAGAAGGTACCGTAATCAGGGAATTCCGGTCAGGATTGGGAATGGTGAGAGTGGGTCTTCCTTGCGGGTTGAAGGAAGAGGAGGACGACGTGACAAGAGGAAGAGAGCACGGATCCTTCGTCATTCCGGGTCCGGCCTCTCTGTAGCCGTGTTCTCTGTACACTGATTCCCGGAAGCCGGGTTCCCGGCTGATGAGGGAACTGTTTAGAGGATCCGAGTGCGAGGGACGACGGGAACGGGGGCCGTGCACTGGAAGTAGGAGCATAAGAAGGATTTTACAATTTATTTGATATTGCGAGATGAATACGTCCTGTTCGTTCCCAAAAGTGTGCGGAAGTGTGCGGAAATAGTTAGATACCCAGGATGTCTCTAGGGTATACCCTCTTCATAGGAGACATGCATGAGAGAAGGGTGATACCCAGGATATATCCTGGATATCCTCTAGGTATGTTCCCACATTCCACCCACTTTGGAAGACCCCTCACTAGCACCCTGAGTGCGTCTGGAGAGTAGAGCATACGATTCGCGTTTTTTATGAATAAGTTTCACCCAAATCTATATAAGCGATGGTCTGCCATTTTATATACAGCCTGAAAGATAATCACTTCGAGAACGCGAATCGTATGCTCTACTGGAGAGTGACCGGAGTCTATAAGTCCATACCTGCATACGAGTTGATGATACTCGTCTCGTGCGCTCCTCTCGTCCGGCAACTCTTGTCGTACACAAAGATGGCCAGATAAATGGCGTTGAAGGCGAACTGACTGAAAGTCGAACTTAAAATTTGTAGCCCTTAAAAGTGAACGAACCTAAAGTACAATACTTGAGCCAGCATCCTGCACATCAAACTTAGCGGATCTTCCCGTTCGTCTACCGATCCAAACGCGAATAACGTCAGCTAAAAAGAGTACCGTACAAGCTACAATAAACAAATGAAGGCTACAAAAAACTCACCAATCTGTACATATTCTCTGGCGTGTTCAACAAAATGCAAATGAGCGCCACTGCCAGCCATTTAAACAGCGCCTTTTGATGCCGTCTCTGTAATCAACCGGCTCTACCTTCTCCGTATCTCCCTCAATCGTACCTTAATTTTGTCCGAACTAGTCCTCGTCAACTTGATCACCTCTTCCATAGCCGTTGGCTTCCGTCGCTCGGCGGCCTTTCGCTTCAAACGGGGAAAACTCCTGAGAAGGCAAATGATAGGAGTGGTTGTCTGGTCGTTGTTGCTTACGTGCTCTTCATGACGACTGAAGTATCCATGATGATGATGACCACGCACGGGATGACGAAGGACCAGACGGCCTCGACGATGTGGAAGAGGCGATTGGGCGCAGCCGAATTCCGGAGAAGCGGCACCTGATATAAACCACGGTCTCATCCCCCTCCTATAGGAGAGCATACTCTTCTTCACTATTACTAGCGAAGCGTTCCGGCAGTCATTCCTACTTTGTCTGAAATCTCTGCATGCCGCTTCGATCTCAAGTCGTCAGTAGGAATGACGATAACTGACGGAATACTGTCCTCTACCATACCTGTGTACATCCAGTTGGGAAGCTTTCGATGGCCACAAGTAGCCACAAGTTGAGAAGGGCCGACATCGTCTGCAATGTTCATTTGAACCGACGCTTTGCCCACTGTCTACAATTAGCCCTTTCTGTCGTAGCTCTTAGCTAGCTGCGTCATTCCGCCGCGAGTGGATTACCCGTCTGTCTACCTAGATACTACTATGAATGTGGTTTGCGCTCAGACCCGACTTGTGCTGTCATCCAATCGCGACAGCTTATAAAACGCTATTTACCTGCTATTAAATGATTGGCCATTGAATGAATGATTCGTTAAGATGAAGCTTGGAACAAAACTCACAATAATAAATGCCAGTGCTCGATAGGGCATGCGCCACAGGCGCAGGTGGTAGAGGGGGTGACAAATGGCTAGATATCTGACATAGCACAGATTAGCTCTTGAAGTCACCGAAACGGTACCTGAGAGAGGAGAGGAGAAGCCACGACCAAATGGAGATGGCCGTGACGGTGTGCGTGAGGAAGAGCATTCCCTGCAATGAAGCTTCCTATGTCTGCATATGAACTATACTGTGTCATAGCCTGATGTTAACATTGCCTTGACTTAAAGTATGGATAAATCAATCAATCAGGTTTGAAGTCTAAAGATAGCAACCGAAAGGTTATTCATCTTTTATGAATTAAGCTTATTCTATACTTATTCTATACATTTCTAGCTTACGCGACTCCGTCCTTATGTTTGCCTTGCTACAATAACACCCCATACAGATTCCCTTGTTGATCTCTTCTTATTGAATAACAGATTCGGCGTCCTCCCTATATCCCTTTCATTCGTCTGGTCTCACAGACATCGTTCAATATCCCGTCCTCCATTCACTCGCTAGAACCCCTCGTGTGATAATTGAGCTTCGACTTCTCGTTTCCCTTTCTCACGACCAACAAAAAGAGCAAGCCGTCACATAGCCTAGGGACCAAAGGACACTTGCGAGAGTGCGAGTGAATGGCCGGTGCATAATAACACTGTTATCCCCCTGAGGGCAACGGTATTGGGTTGCGAGAGAGGCCGATGATCAGGCAAAACAAGTCGCTTTCCACATAACATAAACTCGTGCTAACTATAAGCCATCGTCGATCGTGAGCACAGCGTGGTAAAACTTCTGTTAGCGTCACCCATTTCATGCATGTTTTTCGCATCTCCCAGTACGAGCAGAAGCGTGCTGTGGAGATAATGAAGCGTGAGAAGGGAGTTGCTGGTTGAGTGGAGGGGTCTCTCCCTCATCCCTCCCTACCTCCCTCCCTTCACTTCCTTCACGTCCATCCACTCCACTGCTCATGTGGATACAGTCGATTACAGAGGTTGCGCTTTGTTTCGTCCTCGCGTCATGGGCAAGGATGGAAACATCTTGAGCGTAGCATAGCAGTAAGCTATTTACAACAAAAACTAGGTGATTGGATTGTAATTGAATCGCCCTTTCAAAGGCAAAGCTAAGATTAAAATATATTACTTCCAATACGACTACGGTACTTTGCTTGCACCCAAACTGACGTGCACATTTGACAAAAGGGTGAATTGCAGATAGCTTCTCCCTTGCTAAATGGCTCTCCAAATGCCCGTTTTGAGGCCCGTTGAAGGTCGAGTACTTCATTCAGTCCCTTTTACATGCTCCCCTCTTCCCACTATTCCTACCCCCCCCTACCCCATTCCTCCATTCACAACATCCCATTCAGCCATACTTGCCGAACCTACGGACGGCACAAGACCGGATATTAGAATTGAGCGGGCAAAAGCCGGCTACCGGTCGGGGATATCCGGCAATTTCCGTAGACAAAGGGACGGGTAAACGGATGGCTTGGGTTCGGTGTTCGTGAAATGATATGCAGCACAATACGGTAGTCTAGCCGGAATACAGTTTTCCAGAGACATGTCACGTCCTTTCCGAGACTACACTTATTCTCGGGAAGGAACTATCTGTCATCTTTAGGTAGCAGTGGACGTTCTTTCCTCACCTTGCACATCGCATGGGCCATTACAGTCGATGCACTCTCGTAATCTCCCGTGTAAGTCATCTAAAGGGGGAATGTAGTCGGCTCGACCAATTATCTTTGTCGAAAACGTCCCGTCAGTAAACATCAGTCCTGGTTCCTCTATACTGTCTTCATACCGTTCTTGTCGGAAATCGGAAAGAGATGGCTGACGGACTGTTTTGCTCAACCACAACCGTACCTGGTGGACATTCTGGGCACAGATCAGCACGATAGAGCAGAGGTCGGCGGCTGCCATCGAACACAGGGCGATTCCCGTCCCGTTACGGTATCGCTCGTTGTCCGAGCTGAAGCAAATCGATTTTTCCTCATCCTCATGCTTAAAATTCAATGCCATACTCATGCGTTGAAATGCAAGCTGTTTACGATTCGAACGTGCGTGTACAGAGACGCGTGATCGTATTTGTAAACGACGAAAAAGATGCCTTTGTTAGCTGTATATGTATCTTCAGTTGCCAATATACTACGTAGACAGCAAACAGGAAGTCGCTCGTCAACTCACCTTGCCAATCGCCTCATTCGAAACAATACGTAGAGGTTGGCGGGGATGCCGACGACGAAGGACACGATGTAGAAGATGGCCGCGATCGCACCCGCTATTCGAACATACGGAGAGTCCATGATTGACGGATAATCCTCAAGAAGCGAAGCTCATTTAGAGAAGCTCGTGATAAGCAGGTTTTTGAAGTGCTCTCTCCTACGCAGGTTAATTTAATGATATAGCTTGCTGAACCATCTATCTCGTAGGTTGCGGAAGTGGTGTGTTATAGTGCAATGATTCAATATAAAATCGAGTGAGGAGGATGAAGAGATGAGCTAAAGAGATGTGACTAAGAAAAACAGAACTTATTTTAGTCGCCTTAGTTGTGTCTCGAGGAACGACATTACATTCACATAAAGGGGCAGAATACATAAGATTTTAAGATCTTAAAAGGATAACTATACTCCGGATTGAAGATCGAAGCAGAACGTGAGGAACCGAACGTTGCGAATGAAGAGCTACATGATTTCGCGTAATGGAATGACTAATTCGAATGGAGATGAATGGTCGACAATCTGGATGAAGGAGTGTCAATTGGAAGATGGAAGGATGAAGACGACGAAAGGGTGAAGGAAGATTACACATGTACACACAGTCAACCAAGACTTTACGAGAAACATGTGCAGATGACGGAATAGAAGACATTGACGGAAGGAAAAGGGAAGGAATGGTGTGTTAGACAGAGAACAGCCGATTGAAAGGAACGACGGCGGAGGACTGATGAAAGCCACAACATTTGCATGAATGAAGGGAACGTTGAAGTGAACGGAGGAAAAGGTCATAAAGATGAAGAAGACAGAGAGTGAGAGGGAATGATGGGAAAGGGGAAGAAGGGGAGGAGGCATGGGACGGTGGAGGGGGACGAGGGAAAGAGGGGACGAAGGGGTGGAGAGGAAGGGGACGGGAGGAGAGGGAGTCTATCATTCGAGGCAGAAGGACACAATGAATCAGTGTCTTATTTAGAAGAATGCGTTGGCTTTTGGGTAAAGTTCACCAGAATAATGAAGATAAGCGAGTTTTTTAGCAAGAGACCTTTTGATATACTGATTATTCACAAAGATTGGATAGAAGAACGAGAGTGGTCGTAGTCGTCAACATAAGGGGGCATAGTGTAATCTTTTATGTGTGTATCTACACACGTCTCCTTCTCTCTGAAGGGCCGTCTCTCCAACACGTCTATTCCCGGATCTTCGTTCTTTCACCCCGCTTATATTTGGAGTTCCCGAATAATGTACGCATTCAGCGAAGCGTTTGAATGGTCATTGACGACGGCTAAATAAATGGACTAAAGAAGACTGAGGAATGCCAAAAGCTTCCGTATCGTAGGATTTCGGTTTCAGTCGAATAATTGCAAGGCAAACTGTCAAGCACAGGTTCTTGTGGAACGAAGATTGTTCGAGCCGCTTTAGCTATATGCGTACATGCATTGCATAGCTAAGATATATGAGTATCTAGCGGGGCATAGTTATTTATCGCGAGAACGTGAATGACTTACTGACTAATCCAGAGATAAGCTATAGCTTTATTGAAACTTTGGTGAGTACGTAAGCTGTTTTGTACGAGGAAATAGAAAGCATTGGTTCGTACATTGAGGACAGTCGTATCTCGTGGATTGTAGTCTTTATTTTGACAAACCAGACCATTATTATCACAAATGGAATCAGATAATAAAAAAGTCGCTCTTAGCCATTCACATCAGATAAAATTTTTAGCGTGCTTTTTGTAACAAGCTTCAAAGGCGTCTGTTAAGATTCTTCAAAATCTTCTGTTGAAGTAAAATTAGCTAACATTAACACGATTCGCAGCTAACCAAATTCATAAACTACAATGCTGTGATACCCTGGAGGTGGTATTCTCTTATTGTACTCAACCGTGCAAACGGTAAAATTGACAATTACTCCAGCCCTGCTTAGTGACCCCTTCAATCACATTCTCGTTAGCAAGAATTGCGTGTTTCCTAAGCCCCTTCCAGAAATAGAGAGGCATCTAGCGAGAGGTGGAATTCAGAACAGAGATTTCTCATGCAGAGTAGGCGTAGGTATAACTCTTCTGACTAATTGTAAGTAATATAATAACCCTGCTGGCCTCTCTCAACTCATTTGTATTGTTTTCACGTGGTCAAATTTAATCAGCTGAACCAAACCAAAAATAATTTCGAAATACCTGCGTACACATCCCCTAGAAGTAATTGCTGGATATTCTAGTTCCGACTTCTTTCTCTCGCCTTTAGAACTATTCAACTCTAGTCACTCTAGCGGTTTTATATGTTGATGCATGCATGCAAGCCAAACCAGAGCAACGCTGGAAACGGACATTGAACTTTGAACTTTTCAGT
The DNA here is from genome assembly GCA_900490955.1 of Micoletzkya japonica. Lineage (NCBI taxonomy): Eukaryota > Metazoa > Nematoda > Chromadorea > Rhabditida > Diplogasteridae > Micoletzkya > Micoletzkya japonica. The sequence goes on from LS836339.1 coordinate 31,762, forward strand.
AGGCGAACGAACAATGCACTATCAAACGGTATCATTCTCTGTACAGATATGGCATAGCCTATGCTGTGTTTCTAAACCGTGTCTGCGAGTGAACCGTTATTAGCGCTTCCTTCAATTTGTAGAGATTACGTGTCACGGAACATGTAGCCCAATGAAGGAATTTGTAGAGACAGGAGAACTTGAAGAGAAGCAAGCAAGCAGAGACTAATGTGAATGATATCCTAGTAGACTGGGAGGGCAAGATAAAGGTTGTATAAAGGTTGCATGAGTAATGGGGAAAAATGTGAATTCATGAGTGCTTATCAAAGGAGGTCATCAATATGTTGGATCGTATAGTGGAATAAACCGATCCGTCAGTTTCTTTCATTCCAAAGTAATTCTCTCACCTTTGCACACTCTCTCGCCTTACAGTCGGAATGATTCTCGGACGAATCTTTTTAATCCACTATATTCACTTTTTCTCTGTTCCCCTCGCGCGCGGTTTTCATCTGTCATCTGAGTGCCCCACGTCTATTCAATCGCGGAAAAGAGGATGGATCCTCCCCCCTGAAGACTTGGAGCGCGGGGGGAGTAGCTCCAAACGAGGATCGAGAGGACTACTCAAAATTCTACGGCAACTCGGACTGAGTGGGTTTTTGAAGAAGATTCGAAGTTTTTTAACCTCTCCCATATATATCATAGCCCCCTCCCTTGGATCCCCAATCCACTGCTAGTCCTGATAAAAGTTGTAAAACTGAACTGAGAATATTCACTTTTCCTTTTTCGAAATTCTTGTTAGAATTGATACTATTTATGACAAGACGAACCATGGTATAATTAGCGTAGTCATCGTAGTAGTCTGTTGAAGTGGACGCTGTCGTTTCATCCATTCAATCCCTGCAACAATATTCGTCTCTCGGGGGAAGTTGAAAGGGAAGCGAAACAAGGAACACGGCTGTGCAGAGTGAATGAAGACATAGAAAGAAGGAATGGCTTTATGTAAAGCTTAAATGCTGTCATGCTAATTCTGAAGGGGGAAATAGCTTTGCAGAATAAAGACAAGGAGAGCAGGAAAAAAAGTATACGTTAGGCTGAATGCTATGAGAATGCTTCAAGGAATTGACCGTACTGGTCTCGGACTGTATTCAGTCTCTCATTTCATCAACTCGTCGCATCTTCCGCTTCATACGTTTCCCATGAGCGGTTGCTTCCGAGATTAGGAAACGTCTACGGGAACGGAAACGGAAACATAGTGGAAAGCATAATGAAGAGAGAGCTTGAGTGGACGAATGACGGGGATTTGAAGAACAGAAGAGATAGGGAGAAAGAAGGAAAGAGGAGGGGGACGTTGGGGGAATACGGAGGGAAGGCATGGGGGATAGTAATAGTGTTACCATCATGGAGAATACAAAAAGACGTAGTCTCAGATGGACCAGGTAACAACAGTGCTCCGGTTCTAACACCCCAATAACAAGGCGTCTCACGCTTTTTTCAAGATGGAGACTTTTGAAGTCTATCATTATACACAAAACACTTTGAAGGCGATGTTCTCAATATATGTCTCTGCAAATTATATGCTGGGCAGCGGTGGGAGATGAGTACAAATCTGCGATGTTTCCATCGGGACGAATGTCTAAAGAAGTGAAGGGAGAGAATGAAGAACGTTCACGATGAACGTGGGAAGCGAAGAAGAACGAGAAGAAGAAGAGGGAATAAGAAGGGAGGATAAGGGATAGGGAGGAGGAGTTGGGTAGTGCACGATTGCTTCAACGTACATAGGCAACGTCTCCAGGACTGCAGGCGAAGTAATCAGAAAGTAATGAAAAACGTACAACGGGCGATTGAATAATCGGAGCGATTAGCATGAACTGCTAAGTAGAAAACTCGGCAAATGTCTAAACGCACTTAGGATTCTGACGATCATATATGCGGACAGTGCGGAGTTGCCTATCCTGGGTGCTTACAATTAGTAAGAAGTTAGAGATAGAAAGGCCATTGCTACACCATTGTTACAAAATGTGAGATGTCGTAGATAGGGGAATCTACTTGCCTGTATTGAGAAAGGGCAGCAGACAAGAATGATGAGAGTCTGTAGATATCTATTCCAGTAGTCTTACCATGAGCACTCTCTGTCAGACACATCGTGCAACTCTGAAGAAAGGTTGAATTGGATCAGATTAAGCAAGGCCTTTGAACGGCCGAGTCCTGCATCGTTTTGTACAACAAAAGTAGAGAAAACTCAATCGAGGGAAGGGGATAGAACTGAAGAACGGAGAAGGATAGAAGGGGACGACGAAGAAAACATCAAGGATCGAGGGGGATGATAGGGACTGTGGCACTTAATGATACTGCACACGGATAAATAGACACTTTCAGGCCGAGATTATCTTGCATTTATAGGCAAAGCGAAAATAATAAAGGTGGAAGCACTAGTACTGTATATCTGGCTAAGTTAGGAAAGATTTTGAACGAGCGCATTATTTGGTATTGAATGCAAGGCAAGTCCACTAAGAGGAATTAAAGACAACATTCAATTAAAAGATGGATCATTGCGTATTCATGGCCTGCGTTCGGCTGCAATTCCATCCATTAGACGGGTGCAATTATGGAGGTGAAGATACTGCACTCTTCGACCACTAAATAGTTAATGGAACGCTCCCTCCCCCTAAGCATCGAATTGTCATGCTGAGAGATGCGCATGCGAACCACGGTTGTTTACCCCGTGCCCTACTCCATAACGATATTGTGGTGGAACTGCTTCGAGACTTGCAGGGATGCCAAATTGTATCCTCAACTATATTGCATACTTCTTAGACCATTGAAAGGCCGCGGCGAATTTGTAGTCTTCAAAACGGAAAATATATGCAATTGGCTCGTGTTTTGTCGCATGAAATAGTGCACTTGGACGACCTCATCTTATGCTATTGTGAAGAGGATAGACTATTGGATATTGAAGGGACTCGAAAGGGGAAATGGGTATGAGGAAGGAGGAGGACACGTTACACGAGAGATTTATTACCTAGGAGAATGCGAGGTACAGAGAGATGGATCGGAGGGATGAAATGAACTCGGAGCGAGAGTATGTCTTTGAGGGATGCGCTAACGAAGAGGCGTCCATTTACAGGAGGAATGCTAGAGCGTCAGAAGATGCAATAGACAGTAGTGAGCAGATACACTGTAAGAAGCAAGAATACGGTCCGATAACAATGAGCAATCAACAACTACGACCTTAGAGAAGACGTGGTTGAATGCGTTCCTCGGAAACCCTGACCAGGCGAAGAGTCTCAAGAGGTCTATGAAGAGTATTGTTGAGTGGAGGACTGTGACGGTGGGGGGCTACATCTATATATTTACCTTTACCAGGATGGGAACACTCAAGAGATAACGGGAAAACTAAGGACGTCTCTTCCTTTTTGCTTGTTTCGCTGATATGACGGAGAGGGATTACTTGAGAATGCAGTAGGCTCGGGGGGTACATAGGCTTAAGGCCAAGCGGTAGAACTTGCGCTTTGAGTTTTGCACTTGTAAGTAACTCAAGATGAATGAATGACATAGCGGACTGAGTGAGCGGAAGCAGGGGGGGAAGATCTACGGAATACGCGATATGGTCGCATGGCCTGCTTCATCACAGCGAATTGTGACAAGCGTACGGAATGCTTGTTGTGGCTCAAGTAGTGAGCTTTGTATCGAGATACACTCAAATGAATGTCGAGCGAGAACATAACATAGATACATACACATGCGTAGTTGTTATAAGAGATTTGAAGTAATGTAAGGAACATCGGAAGCACTATTGCTTGCAATAACGCCGTTGGCAGAAGAAACGCCAAATTCGTCCTCGGAATTTATAACGTGACAATTGCTTTTTATTGTGGAATGGCGCTGCCGAACGAGATTCGATTTCGGAGGTGGTAGTGGAGTGGTTCATTACAGATAATATAGAATTCTCAGCTAGCGTTCACTCAAAAAGTATTATCCTGGAACGGCTTCACGAAATTATAGCTTAGAGGGGAGGGGGAGGGAGGATGGAGTGACCGCATGTATCGGAAGTACGTGTGTATGTAGAGAGAAGGGGAAGAGACGAGTCGAGGGGGCCCTGAGGGCAGGCGAGGATACAGATGCAGTTACTACATACACTAACCCACTTACGGGAGAAAGTGACTGGGAAGGAACGGAGGGAAGGGGGATGAGCGGGGGAGACGGTAGGGAAGAGGGGGGGGGTATGATGGGGAGGATGAAGGTTACAATATTAGGCAAAGTTACGTCGGGCTACAACTTTAATGGTCATAGAGGAGAGCAACAGAAAAGGAAGAGAATTGAAGTATGGGGAGAAGTACGATGGAAGAGATTTGTACCAGGCAATAGTACATGGTGCCGATGGGGAGGGATCGATTGGCGAAGAGTTTATGGGAAGGATACAATGGACGATGGATGAGGGAGAGCGATACAGAGATCGGCGATAGAGGATACACTTTGCCAATCTACTAAAGGAAACTGGGTAAGGCAGATAAGGAAGTATCTAGAGAAGTCGTCATAGTTTGACGATCTTTGCAATGGTCACGGATTACATTTGTGTAATATGCCATGTTAGGCAAGCTGTGCAAAGGTAGCGGAGGAATGAGAGAGTAGACAACCGATAGAAGTCGTTATCTTTTTCACCTTCAAGTGTAGTTGCACTGGAGAAGCCTCTGAGAGGATCATGCAATAACTCTCTCTCTCTCTCTCGCGAATCCCTCTGAATAGCGTCTCTGATATTGGAGACAACGCGTAGGAAACCTGTGAGGAATGTTGCATTAGGGAGAGAGTAAATTGCAGAGAAATCACAAAAAAAAGAGGGAGAAGAAGAGTGCAGAGTGTGATGGAATGTACAGTCGAGGAAAATGTTCCGTCATTTGTCTCATTTCTATTTCCGACGAGAGAGCTATGCGGTATGACGACAGAGCGGATGAAGTTGGGATGAGTTTACTGACGGAACATTTTCGTCAATGGTAAGAGGTGACTCCCTTGAGGAAAGCTTCAACAGTATTGTGTGTAAAAAATGTGTGTGTTGGAGTTAACTAAGGAGATGGGCTAACCCACGGATTTGGGGAGACCCTTTTCAGAAGAGCAGGAGACGGTTAGATACAGAGGAGCCCGTATCCCCATTATCATTTAGAGGTGAGGGATAGGGATGAGGGCGGATAGAAAAGTGGAGGTGGAGTATACTTTGCCCTATAAATCCTATCCTAGACAATAATAATCGCCGACAGTGAGATAATGATGAAGTCCTTCCTGTCTCGTACAGAAAACATCGTTCGCAATGCGATAATCACCTTGAGTGAGATCATCGAATGAGAAACTCGATCGAAACCGCCGACAGAGCGGAGAAAAATGAAGAGAATGAGATATGGAGAGAATGTAAATATATTCGACAGTCCCACTCTAGAACCACCTTATCAGGAAAAAAACGTATTTTTTTCTCTATTTCTTGTTCTTACGTATGGCAAAGCACTGTGAGGGAAACTTTCTCATCGAATCCTACTCACAACTTGGAATCAAAGCACAACCTACGCTTACCGAAGCAACAAGCTAATTAGTGAGGATATCAAAACACGCATGGGAGGAGTACTTTGAAGGAGGGCATGCAAAACAGTTATCCTTGCCCTAGAGACTGGACCCAGCCTCGGGCAAGAAACGAAGTAATGATACGCAGGCTGAAGGAAGACACTTCCTATAGCTAATAGAGGATGTGGACAGCGGGAGAGTATTTATAGGCATGAGGATCGAGCTCAGACTACAGATTCCTTGGTCCCCGTGGTCTCATACAGGGAAAGAAGATGACGCTTAAACAATAATGATATCAGGGGTTCGCGCGTTTAACATTGCTTGAACCATATGCGAGATATGAAGGTAATCTGCTTTGCATAGCGGTCTTCTTCTTATGGTTATGTTTCATGATGAGCCCAAAAACAGCGCACTGGCAGTTATCTACGTCAGATTGAAGGCTAAAGAAATTAGCTAATAATCTCTAGAGAGTACACGCAAAGTACGAAGAATGTGAGTAAGTTAGTATTCACAACAAAGGAGTGTCAATGAGTCTATGAGTGCAGACTCGGACCCTCTCCTCCCCTCTCCTCCCCCCACCCGTCTTTTCCTCTTTCAAATCTTCTTCGCCTCCTCGCCAACGCGTCTTTTCACGTGAATAAGCTTTGAAGTGAGCCAAATATAATATACGGAGGTCGATGAAGCCTCTTTCAGGCTGGATATCGCATAGACAAAATTGATGGAGACGCCTTCGCCAAGATTGAGTGTTCTCTGCGAAGTAGCGAATGGAATTACCGATGAAGAGTCTACAAGAGAGTAGGCATAGGTATCATCTACATGGGGAAGGGATCAGAGATTGCGAGATAGAGTCGAGTACTCACCATTGTATGCACCACAATGGATGTGTACATCGGGAATAAATAGCTGATATGAACACGAGAATATTGAGTGAACTACCGCATGTGACTGCTCAGTAGCCAGAGCATTCCAAGCGTCATAATAGCGAATAGCGGTTTCCGCACATAGGATCCGATCCTGTAGGCGAACCAGTGAACGAAAAATTATGAATTTAAAAAGTTAAGCTCGCCACTATGAATTCAACAAGTTCTGAAAATTTGGTATTGATTGGTTCAGATATTCTTGAGAAAATTCAAAAATAGTAGTCATTTCGCTATTAGACACATTCTTCACCGGACGGAATGCTGTGTAGCACCCCTTCTCTACTTACTTGCACAAATCAAGGACCGATACAGAAAAAACAATTCTCAAACAGATGTTGAACACGTTGATCAGTATTGAAAGAAGAAGGAACATGATAGGGAACAAAACACAAGATTTACCTAATGTCAGAGTCATTTCTGTAATTGCTAGGACATTTTGTCTTACAAAATGTCTTACATTTAACAGATTGATATTATCAGTGAGGCTTCAATTAGCAGTATCTTCTTCTTCCCTTTACGTTTTCTCGTATTCTGTCCACGAAAGACAATGGCAATGCCACAAATCATTAGGGAAGAGGAAGAGTTGGGAAGAGAAATGTAGATATGAAGAATACATAGGAAGAAGGTAAGAAGAAGATGGGACAAGTTGATGAATATAATGGAGAGATTGGATGAGAGTAGGGACGGGGTCATTGGTATTGAGATGTGTGGGGGGTGCCGGAATTTTTAAGTAGCGAGATAAGTCGTCTCGTTCAAATATTCCAAATTATTACTACTTTACACAGCGAATCGGAAGGTGCTTAAAGGAGAGAACGGGCAGCTGTTTTCTAGTCAAGAATAGAGGATCGACCTGCTTATGATTAATTGAAGCCGTAATTGAGGCAATTTAGAAAATGAAGGAATGCCGTTGAACGCCACACCTTTTGACTAAATACCGAGATATGCCGCTCGATTAATCCCCTTCGGCGACCAGTCACCGACTTTCAAACAGCTATGAATAACTGAAGAATAAGAAGAGCTATGAATTTCAAACTTTTCACAGAGCCAGCTCTGCGTGAACTACACGGCTCCTGCAAGTTTCATTTTGCTATCTTCACAAACAATAACAAGAAGCGTTCATTTGAAAGTCGGTCACCTACTTGTGTGGGAGATTAATCGCGCGCCTGATCAGGCAAGAGGGAAAAGGTGTACAGCTGAGAGGATACTGAGGTGTATGCTGCATAAAAGAGGACGACAAATCAGTAAACGACTCCCTGTTCCGTATTCATCGCAACATTTCACACGATTGATGCACGTACGCTCAGATGAATGCATTCTGAACATCTGTGAACAGCGAATGTTCTTCTCTTGCCCTTCCTTGTTATTCAGCTACGATTGTACACCAATTCTACGAGTTTGTCGCTGAATCATACATATCTATTTTTTTTTTCGAAAAAAAATTACCACGATGTCAATGAATTGTTTGATTCATAAAGCAATGTCAGCATTCAAAAGATTGCCACAATACTTGATGGAATACGCCGCTGACGTGAGTTTTGTTAAGTAAGAAAGAATACGGGAAGATGAACTTAGAGGCTGAGATTTAGTCATGGAATGGGAATGCATGTGGGAGCCTCGATGCAGACGAAAACAACCGAATGCATTATTACTGCGAGAATATCTACCTAAGTAGAACTCCCCGTCATAGGATCGACCACTTTCTATTGGACAATCGGTGATTATTCTATTGCTTGGATATTGAAGGCTCGTAACTATGCTGCGATATGCGTGTGCCTATGTTGTAAGTCTGCGGCAGAACAATAGATGGTACGGTAAGTAGTCGAAAAGCTATGATGTTCTTGTTCATGTCAGAAAGATGAACCGGAAGCTCTTTTGTCGCTGCAAACTCTTCTCCTCTGACACGCTTATAGTTTGAAAAAAGCGAGTGATGGATACGTTGGGTTAGCAGACGGAAGGAAGAACTATAAGAGAAGATCGGAGATTAGAGCTACAGTAGGAAGATTGGGTATATAAATACTGATCTCAAAGAGCCACCCATCTTCCTAATATCTTGTCTTGGAACGGAATGGTATTGCTTCAAAGCGTGAAAAAATCGCTAAACATCGTAGCGGCGGAATCACGAATTATACCTTCCGAATTTCCATACTATAAGGGGGTTGTAGTCAGAGGAGAATGATTGGAGGTGGATCAATGGAGAAGCGAAGAATGAAGACGACAGATGGGATGAAGTGAGAAGAGAGGAAGATGGAACATATTGAAGAGGGCAGAGAACGGGGGGATGGGGAGGGGAATATGGTTATAGATACATGAGGGAGAGTGAACATGAGAGGAGGAGAGATAAGGGGGAAAGGGGGGGGGAGAGGGTAAGAGGGAAGAAGCACTCTCGGGGAATATATGTTGAGAGGGCAGGATAATACATACGGAGGGGACATGATGTATGAGGGAAGGGGGGGGAACAAGAAGAGGCATCGCGAGTTTATTGTGTCTAGGAGGCAAGGGGAGACGAGTCCTGGACTATGAGCTCGTGTTCCAAAAGCTGTTCCACGGAAAGCATTTCGTCGAGTTTTATTCCTTTTTTATCCCTAAATTGTTTTATGGGAGGCATTACGCCTTCGGAGAACGCCTAAGAAATCTTTGCGGAATTCTTCAAGAGCGAGAATAATTCATCATCGCTTCTTCGTACCGGCTTGTTTCAGTGAACGGTGTAGAGCGGAAGCTAACTGGGGTGCAAATCATTCATATACGATAGGGATCGAGAAGAGATACAGTACTGTGTTCTACGGTCACGAATTAGGCTAACAGTCTGGACCTTGGGTTTAAATTCGTGTGTATACGGTGGTGAACATAAGTTTATCTCATGTAATTTATTGGCTGGTAGATTGCATATACTATGTATTGCAATACGGAGACTGTATTTGAATTGTCGATGATCTCGTAACTAGACTGAAGTAGGAACAAGTTGCATGTTAGCAAGTGTTGATTGTCCAATTAGGAGAAGAGGTCAGAGAACAGATCAGATTGCACATACTGAATAGAAGTGAGTGCCTAGGGGAGAAGTTATTCATGAGATCGACTAGAGATGAAGACATTGCTTACTGCTAGAAAGTGAGTACTACCGAAAAGTAGTAGACAATACAAGGGATAAGGTACGCAAAATTTTTTATGCTCAAGCTAGACTCAAGTCCTAATGCAGTAACGTATGTGTATTTCCCATAGTCCACCCGTTGACTATTACTCTGCAGGGTCAATTAAAAGAGCAATTATCATGTAATAGCATAGCCAATGGGAAGAGTAAAGAGTAGAGGGAAGAGAGTGCGGCATGCTTTCATGTAGAAAACTACGTCGACAATCGCAAGACTGGACCTACTATGTCCCAATCCTGGGTCTCTCACTTTATACAGATAAAACTCTTGATTGAAATAGCGATGAACGGGGCACTGTATTTATAAAAAGGAATCTCAATCTTATCTATTTGTATTCCATGCCTGTCCGTTCCTCCCTATATAAAACCCCCTTTACGGGCATAGACAAATTTAATTGGTTTAATTACCCAAGTTTGAAGGTAATTAATCTCACTGATGATGACATGTAACGGTCGAAACGCTGAGATAAAGCTGGCTCCAACATCGCCTTCTACTCACACCGTGTAAAATATTCTTGGATCACAAGTCAGTGTGCGCTTATGAGCGTCATGGAATGATGAATATTTCGTGAAGAGGTTCGACGATTTGGAGGCGTTTCCTTTTGGAAGCATACATGTCATTCACATATGAAAACTTCTGCAAGTCGAACATTGAAATCGAAAAAAATCTTTTAGGTTCAAAAACTATACTAATAAATGTAGAGACGAAGGAGAGAAATTGAGTGGAAATGGATAAATGAGAATAGCAGTTGGGCGGATAGTTGCAATACTTGCAGGAAGATTGAGTATTTACTTATGCAGCGGTAGCAAAAGAGATGAAAGTTGAAGTACGATTTCGGTAGAGTTTGAACATGCTCGTTTTGGACAACTCACGGATGTCTGCGGTTATATATATGGTTAGCGGAAGGTGGTATAAAAATGCAAAACCAATGGAAAAGAAACGGATGATGAATGTACCAGATAATTAATTTGGCACGTAGACGATACAGTGCAAAACACGAAACAGACGTAGAGCCAAAGAACGGAAACATATCTATCATAAAAGTGCCCCATTCACAGTGCGAACGGGAAGTTCGCACCCTTTCCCCACCTATCTCATTCCCTCGAATTGCCCCCAAATTGTGGACTACGCACATTGACTGGAAGAAGAGAGGAGAAGACTTGTTCATGTGATAGGGAAGGGAAGGGGGAAGTGAGAGGGCTTTAGGTGATGAGGGGGAAGGGGGAAAGAAGACATCGGAAAACGAACGGAGGGGGAAGACAAGGGCAATCACGGGGATTAAAGGAGGCAAGAGCCGGGATTTCGGAGTGGAATGGCATTCAAGAACGGATATTATAAGTTCCACGAGAGTTGACAAAAAGTACGCAGACGATTGCGAACTGTCCATGCAAATACGCGTGCTGATCTACCTCTCCGGCTTCAATTTTCCTACGATTCTTTTAATTTCTGCCATGGCATATCATGCATGATAACACGTAAGGGGTCAATTGGATGGCGTAATCAATGGGAATACTTTGTTATTTCAATCAAAAGTATTAAATCGTTCCGTGTTTGTGGACAACTCCTGTGGAACCGGTAATATCTAGTATTACAAGCGCCATTGAGTTTGACACACTTGCAGAATATTTAAAAGATTTACATAAATCTCAGTCCTTCATTATTTGCTTAAAAGCCATGATATTTCTGTGAAAGAGGTCCGGGACCGAAAACGTCTTTTTGTCAAAGGAGTGCTGAGCATCATAGGTAGGAATCGAGAAAACTCGAAACGGGAATATGTCAAACTTTTTGGCGCTTGTAATAGATGCGCGTATGGAGATTGACGATTGGGATAATGTATAATAATTTCTTGCCTTGGTCATATTTCACGATCAATTGATAATGAGCCTGTTGTTTGTTATCCCGTGAATCATAAACATAACCATGAACATGATCCGAATGGAATGCTCTACTTAGAAGGAAGGAAGCGCCCGAAGAGCAGAAAACAGGAGAAGGCGACTGAAAACAGGATAATGGGAAGGTTTAATTACACGCGAGGATTCCCTGCTCACAAACCTTGCCGTAACAACACGTGAGTGTCGAAAATAAGAGAATATTGAATCAACTTAAAAGTTCCGAACGTTCGTAGAAGATCTACACGAAGATTTGTTGGGAAACACGGGCATCTCGTCTTTGCTCTTGTTAGCAATATAACGTTATGGACTGTTCCTAGCACACAACTATGGCATTATAGCATCCACGTCATGGAAACAACGGGGAAAAGTTTGAAGAAAGTGGAACAAAAGATATAATAGTAGAAGATCGGTTCATCTTTGATTTAGTGTTGCCTACAATTTGAGCGGATACTCTTTCAACTCATTTAGACCAACGTGCCCCGAGGGTGAGCACACACTGCCTGCAGGCATGCAATGCTAGTGATTCTGGGAAGGTTGAAGGGGATTGAGATGGTGAATAATTCCATAAAGGAAGGAGACACTTCTCGTAATGTTGCGTTGATCTATGAAGTCAAGGGATACTAAGGAATCTAGATAGAGGAAATAGACGAAAAGTTGTTGCCGTTGGCCGAATTGTCTACAAGAAATTCATCTAAAGCCAAACAAAAGGTGTGAAGCCGTAAAAGAAAATGAATGATTTCGTGCTTATATCCCCTTTTGTGGTCTGTCAAAAGAGGCTACTTACCTGATGGATGTAGGCGTAGGAAGTATGACACCTCATAAACGATCATGCAATCGGGGGTACAATAAACACGATGAGGGGAAATAGGGCGACAACGAACTATTTCTAAACACAATTACTAGAGGAAGGAAGTGAACGCGATTCTGCGAAAGGGAGACGCGTTTTGTGGAACGGAAATGATCTGTAGATATGCGAATTCACAATGCCCGGAGATTCACTTATCCCTTGTTAGAAAGACAGGAGTAGGGTCTTCCTAGGCAGGGATATGGGGAGGGAAAGTGGAGGAGAGGAAGAAGAAACTGACAAAATGGGCCATAATCATCGAGTTTCACACATGAAGGCAGATGGAAATGGAGAAGTGAGAAGAAGAGAAGAGAATAAGGGGAGGACTAGGATGGACAAGAGGGGAGGGTGGGGCAAGCTGTGTTCAAGTACCTATTTCAACTACGATTGAATGCAGGCAATTACAATTTTAAATAAATACGTGAGAAAATGTGAAAAATGTGAACAAAAATGGGTGAAGGTAAAATAAAAAAGGAAGTACGGTAGTTTACAGTATTTTATTCATTCCGAGCTTTTCATTCTTCCCACCTGTTCGCCGCTTCTGAGCTTTAATTTTCCTTTTTTCTCCTAATTTTGCGAATTTTCCCCTCCCGCATGCTTGCTATAGCGGTTCATTCATTCAGATCGAGCGAGTCGCAGCGTCGCAGCTCCTCCAACCTAGCATTATGTCTCGGTTAGTGCTTAATTCAATTGGTATTTGTTTGACAGATTTATTTTTTTCTATAAAAGTAGGCCATTTTGCCTTCGGAACATCATTTTGCTTCAGGCGCTCTCTTCGTGGAGACCCCAACGTGCAGCTCGTCACCCTGGACTTATACGCACCTGGAAGTCAGTTTACTTTCAACTCGTAAAATACGGAATGAAGTGAAGCCAAACACGGAGGACTAGTTAGACCCGGGTTGCCAAATTATAGAGTCCTCCTTTCTATCGCTCATGTTTTTCCCCTGATGATCGAGACTGCTAAAGCATTGTCCGAGCGTAGATGATATACTGAGACTTAAAACTTCATCAGCAGGCTTAAAACATTTAGAATGCACAGCGAGTGACGAACCGCGACGCGTACCGACGCACGCAAAAATCTGAATTCCAAGCCATTTGCACATCACAACTAACTACTGTATCAGCTGTGATAAAGCAAAGTTCTGTCCCATAGGTTAGATGGAGATTGGGATCGTACGTGTGAGAATTGACTCTCTTGCAGAGCTCGAGCGCAATCTGAAGCCGATCAAGGCGGGACTGAACCACAACGACGTGCCGGAGACCCCGCATCAACCGACTGTGACCACTCCTAGTAGACGGTCACTGCCTGCCTTCTCTCAGAAGAAGAGCAACAAGGCTGGGTAAGCTGGAGTATTACTGAATGACTTACTGAATGGCCGATGACTGCTGATGGATTATACAGCCTAGAGCAATTTCACAAAATTTTAGACTACTAAGTTAAAGTGATAAAAATATACGTGACAGTAAACCCCACCCCCTTCAGGGTAAAATTGTATGCATGTTCCGAAAGCTGTAAACTGAAAAAGACGATTATTTCGAATAATACGTGTTTCCACTGCCCCCTCTCAATTTGTCATAGATCGGTGACCTGACATTTTCAGTATCCATGCACTCATTGTGCGGGTCAAACTACCAGTTTTGTGGTGGGTGCCTCAAAGGGAATGTTCCACCCCACCACGCACTGATCGATGGTCATCTATGAGGGAAGGATTCAGAAAATCTCGATCGGGAGCATCGTTGGCTAATGGAAGTGTTGGAGTTACGAACACTCCGACGAACGGGAAGACTGGAAAGAAGAGGGGAAGGAAGCCGAACTCTTCGAATAGTGCGGCGAAGAGAACGCGTACCTACAGGGCTGCGGTAGGCTTATTTTTCTAGCTTTATTTGTTCTATTTAGAGGTACTGTAAAGGGATATAAAATGTTATATTTAATGTAAACGGTTCTCATAGTTTTCAAAGCAATTCCTCTGACTAGCATATTTGGGCTGAGTAGTGGAATAGTAGAGAAATAGTGGAATAAGGCCCTGTCGGTGTATTGCTTTTGATCTTAAAAGGTTTTTTGAATAGCCTAGTAATTAGGGTTATTGCATTATGCGGGCTTACCAAGTCTCGATTTTAATTAAAAAGAAGAGCACTCCAGCCTACAGTAGAACCCATGTCCATGTATGATGTATATTGTTTGAGAGCACGACCTCTTCCGTCTCGATCCGTTCATCGCTCCAATACGGTACCCACAATCATCTCAGCGTCGTCGAGGATATCCTTGATCGATTCACGGAGTCCGTGAGGGAGGAAGTGGTACGGCTTTGCTTGTTTGTAGGATTTTTAAAACCGAAAAGTGTTTTGACAAGCATAGAGTAACGATCCATAACTGTACATTGTTGTAGTATTTTAAGCTGCATTCTGGGAAAGAAGAGAGCATTGCAGGACACTGCGATTAGGCGTCTGCGCAATAGAATGGAGGTGGCCCTTCGCAGCCAGAATAAGGACGATATTCTGGAGACACTCGCTAAGGTTAGAGGCATAGACGTGGCCCCCGATCGTACATGGGATAGTGCTGTCCTAACATTTCTGCAGGCTCCCTTACATGTAATTAGAGGAAATCAAAAGCAGTCGTCCTAGTGATTCTCATAAAACTGTTTACTATTCGTGGAAAAAAACTCCTATCCTTATTGTCGGTCTTCGTATTCAAATTTTTGCTCCGCGCATTCTTTGCTTAGACTTGCGTTATTTAGCATAAGTGCACAGCCAAAAGTGCAAATAACAAAAAAACGGAAGACGGAATCATTACCGTCGGAACGCCAGGATCGACAATACAAGGATTGTCAATATTCAAAATAGCCGAGTTGATGTGTTGTGAAGTAAAGGGAATGGTTTTGGCAGGCCGAACGGGTGATGGGAGATGTGGACACGAGAGTGGTAACGAGTAAGGAGTTGGAGGAGATGAAGGAGAAGAATCTGCATGCGAGTGGGGTGGAGATGGAGGAAGAAGAGCGAGGTAAGAGTTGGGGGGGTATAGAGATCTGTAGTCCAGTCCTTTAGCGTAATATGGTCCATTGCTTTTTCGAGGTTATGAATGGTGCATGAAACATAAGCAGCAAAGAGACTCGATTGCAGAACCCTAGGGGGGAAATAGAGAGATGGAACGGAAAAGCACAAAGCGTGCACAATCCTGTAGCCCCAACGGTAGTGTTGCTCATACATGGGCAGCCTTCCCCGCAGTATTTTGAGAAACGGGCCTACCAGTGTACGAAATCAAGCCTGCCAATTGAAATTTTGTAAGAAATATAGCCTATATTTCTTACAAAATTTCAATTGGCAGGCTATATTATATAGGCCTGCCGGAGTAAAATTCCGAACAAATATGGGCCTACTACCCATACTATCGGTCGGTGCCCACGTATGGTGTTGCTGTTTTCCTTTCACGCGCATTCCAAACCTCGTTCGATCTCTCCCTTTCCAGAGGAACCTTCCCGTCCCGCTCATCGTGCGCAATCGATGAGGTCAGTCGCAGATAGTCCATCTTGTAAAATAATAGTCTGAGAGTGCCCTGATTTAGAAAAAAAATGCAAATTCTAATCTTACTTTTCGAATACAGTGAAATAATGGCATCTCGATATCGAGTCACTTTCATGGCTCTGACCATCTCTGATTGAGTAGACTGTCTGTCATACGAATGTTTATTACAGACCCCCCGTACCGACTGTTGAGATGGAAGAGGAAGAGGAAGAAGTCGAGGAGGTTGTCATGGAAGACGACAACTCCTTCACCGACCGCAACGCGTCCGCGACGCGTGCCCTGACCGTCTACGGCAATACACCCAATCTGGGAGGTGGTACGGTACTTCTGACGGAGAGCTCCGATCTGACTGGAATGTGAGTCGCACTTTTATTGGTTACCTTGCATAGGAAAAAGCAATAATCCACGGAAATTAAGAAGAAAATAACTGAGCCGTCGTTTATTACCTCCCTTCCCAACCCTAATCTTGAAAATTCACATAACAGAGCTTTTATTATCCGGGAAACTCTAGTGACAAGATGCAATCAAGTTGACGGCGAGTTTTGCGACTTTATATTTGGTTCAGCTGCAATACGGACTGATTTCAGCGACAGTATCTCCGTTAATCGTTCTGCCAAAATGGGAAGGGCTGCTGAACTGATCAAGGAGGCTGCGTACTTGGGAGACGGAGCGAATGCGAAGAGTACTGTCAACGAAGAGGTACGGTAATTAGATAAGGACGGTAGATTAGGGGGAGGCGGTCCCGTATGAGGAGACGCGTGGGAGGTTTGCTTGTTTTCTGGTGAATGTCTTGTGTAAGGTGCAAAGACTCGCTTATGCTAGATAAAACTATCAAAATAACTAGAGCAACGGGCCTCTAATCATCTTTTTTCTGTTTTTTATTTATCCAAGCATCATGAAGTAAAACATGTATGCGTACATTTTTCACTCCCAAGTATAACCCCGACGAAAACGGGAAATGAATGGAAATCGTCATAGTCACCGACAGAATGAAGGGGTGCGATTCAGGGGGGGAATACAGTAATTGATTGTAATTTACGGGGTAGGACCAATACCGCCCGCAGGCCACCGTTTACTATGAAACTACCCGTACCGCAGTGCGAAATTACCCCCACCGCCGTGCTAAATTCTCGATTTACATGGCTATCCGCATCTGGAAAATGACCCCTACTGCAAAATTTCTAATTTCAAGTATGAGTTTTCAAGTAAAAATAAAGTATGATTATTTATCCCCTGGTGCGATTACAGACGAGTGTCGTGCGTAAGACGGATGCGAGTGGACGTCTCGTGGATTATACGACGAATAAGAGGGTAAGCACGGCAGTTGTTTACGGGCATTCGCCTTTTTCTTATCCAAAATATGCAAAAAATATATACAACGGAATGCTGAGGAGTTATTGTCCGTTATTTTTCATTCATTTGAATGAATGAATCATACGTGGGCACCGACCCGAAGTATGGGTGGTAGGCCCATATTTGTTCGGTATTTTACTTTGGTAGGCCTATATTTCTTGCAAAATTCAATTGGTAGGCTTAACGTCGTACAGTGGTAGGCCCGTTTCTCGAAATATTG
Source organism: Micoletzkya japonica (assembly GCA_900490955.1). Taxonomy (NCBI): domain Eukaryota; kingdom Metazoa; phylum Nematoda; class Chromadorea; order Rhabditida; family Diplogasteridae; genus Micoletzkya; species Micoletzkya japonica. Next base: position 49,176 of record LS836339.1, read on the forward strand.
CGGGGAAGGTTGCCCATGTGTGGAATGAATGAATAAATGAATGAAAATAACGGACAATAACTCCTCCGAATTCCGCTGTATGCCACCGAAAACATGCACTTTTACTGTATGCTAAGCACCGCAAACCATGTGAAGTAGCGCGGAACGGGAATTTGAAAAAATAAGGATGGACATTTCTGGTAGAGAGAACCTTCCATGATTAGAGAAATGAAAAAAGCAGCCGATTTATGGGGAACTGCCTGAGTAGCTTTTACCATTTCACCAGAAGAATTGCACGAAAATAACAGGCAATCTTCTCGTGAATTCTGTCGATCTCTAATATCTCGTATCCTTTATAGCAGGAGAACATCGTTCTGGACGCGTCGAATCAGCAGGATATCGAAGCTCTGCTTGCCCAGGGTAAATCAATATTATTATATTATGCTATGTTATCTTCTTTGTTCTTGTACCTATACTAATTTACCTATTTTAATTAAATTAAATTATTTTATACGAGTAATGGATAAGCTTAATTGCAGGATTCCAAATCGTTCGTACCACTGGCGGAGATGGGTGAGTGAATGGAAACAAAGGGGAACGCTATGAGACCAAATACCGGTTTTTATATTTAGTTTAGTGTTTTAGTTTATTTTTTGTTTGAAGGTTTTTATTATTTTTTTCATTCCAAGATCATCGGTCGACAATGCTGAAGAAGCTGATGAAGGGCCACTCATTGAGGAGGTGTAGAAGATAATCTTTGATCTTTGATCTCTACCCCCCCCCCATATTCCTATTCTTCCCATCTCTCTCATTCCCTCTCCGCCTCTCCTACTTCCCATCAGTAAGCAATCAATTTTAGTTGAGTTACATTCAAATGCGTCTCATCTTCTTTCCCTTGTCCTGCATTCCGTTGCATGTTTATCAATGTTTTCTGTTTTTTTTGTCATCTAATAATTTCTTCTCCGTTATATGCTAATATACGGCTGTTTCCCTCCACCTCATACCATGCCTCGAGCTAAGCAATGAATTTGTGTGTCACGTCACTACATCTCATTGTCCGCTTCCTTTTTGTTAATAAAATCTTTTTTCGTATGAGGGCTATTCCTTCCAATTCTGTATGCTGCAGATAACATTATTTGAGGTAACTTGCCTTTTCCAACTTTTCCTACTACAGTATTCATTAGCAGAAAATGTCTATCTCTGTCTCCTTAGTATTCGTGCCAGAAATAGCCCATTTCCTGCCGTCCCTCCATTCTCTGTTTAGCAGCTGTGACGGGGCGGAGTCTATTCAAACTGACTGGGGGACGTTTGCCACAAGAGTCTTCTCGTCTCCGTTCGGGCACATGGCAACTGGAGTGGCTCAGGTACGGTGTGCTACAGTCATGCACGACTTCTGGCTGCGTAGAATAGAATCGTATGCAAATTAAGAGAGTGGAAGCGAGAGAGCATGGAAATTGGAGAGACGCAGAGACATTCGCAATTTCGGAACGCGGAGAACTGGTAAAACGCCGTGGTGATGCACGGGCGTGGTTGTCCTATCGGACGTGAGGAAGCGTGCCCGCACTAGAGAGGAGTGCTAATGTAAAAGGCCGGAAAGGATCGCTGCTTTTCTTTTTCTCTACTTATGTAAGGGCAGCCTGCAGAGATATCAGGACAACGCTAGCCGATGTGTGGCTACAGTAATCTCTTGGGGTAGTAGGCAACGCTGGTTAAGCTGGGACGAGTTCCCTGGAGAACTGGAGTGTGTAGAGAGTGGCGAGGAGTGATTTCGAAATGAACGGGAATTGTGTATTACACTACGTGTGTTGTTTCGACTGGAAGATGATTGTTAGGTTGGTCTTTGATCTTTGGTCATCAGATAGCGAATCCCGATATGGCCGCGTACTGCTTCGAGACGCTGACGGCTGCACTCGAACAGAGAGAACAGCCACCCGCTCCCGCGAGTATTCCAAGGGATGCGAAGTAGTGAGTTGCGATCTTTGATTTTTGATCTTTGATCTTTGATCTCTGACTGGTTATGACCTTTGATCTCTGACCCCCTTATAAGTTAACATTCTTTCTTGGTCTAGCTAATCCATTACCCCCCCCCTTGCAGTCCCCTCTTCGTAACCTGGAGCAAAGGACCGGAGAAGCGTCTAAGGGGCTGCATTGGAACCTTCTCGGAGATGCAGTTGCATAAAGGTGGGGTTTAATAGCTCTTACAATTAGCTTTTTTCCTCTTTTTCCTACTCACACAACCACCGCCTGCCAGTTTGAGTGTACGAATTGAACATTTATGGGCATTCCTTTTACAGTAAATTAAACTGAAAAAAAAAAACAAATTAATGAATTGGTGGTTGAGGTCTGTCCGAGTATGCGTTGACGGCTGCCTTTGAAGACTCTCGCTTCGATCCGATCACTCTCGAGGAACTGCCCCAGTTGCACTGTGGAGTGAGTAGTCCGACCCGTACGAATCTGACCTACAGTCTAAGACGGCACACGAAAAAAAGATACGGTAGCTAAAAGTTACCGTAGTCTTCGTACATCTTTTTTTCCTCAATAGAAATCTTAATGTCTAGCAACCATGTCTTACATGTGTTCCTAATGATTGCTGAGACCTACAGTAATCCCCAATGACTATTGTAGGTATCACTTCTCGTCCACTTCGAACCCGCCGCTGACTATCGGGATTGGACTGTGGGAGTACACGGTAAGCGATTACGATACTTGCATGGCTCGATGGTATTGCGCAATGACATCGTCATTATATTTGTCCAGGAATGAAATTGAGTATACGATTGATTTGAGGCATTCGCATCCACTTTCCCGATCCATCGTCTGGTCAGACGCGCAATGCAGTCTTCCTTCCAGAAGTGGCCATGGAGAGAGGTAAGTAGGGGGGTTGCAGGGTGGGAATAGATTGCAAGCTGGCCACTATACCGTACAGAACCGGTTTTCTTTTTTCTCATAAGCATACCCAAAATTTGTTTCGGGCATAGCGGCTCGAAAATCAGGGCTACCACACGTACTTCCGGGCTGTGCCCACATATGCTAGACACTGGGTATTACGGTAGTTGTTCGAGACCGTCCTGTAGGGCCCAATAGGAACCGTATGTTAGTTTTCTTCTATTTCCATTGCCCATCATGCGAGTTCAACTCAATTCAATTCATTGTGCCAATTCAGCTCAATTAGCCTGGTTTCGGTTAATGTGACTTCTATAGGATGGGATCACGCTACCACTATTAATCGGCTCATTCACAAGGCTGGCTATACTGGACAGGCTTGTTTATTTTCTGATGTTTATTTAGTGACCTAAGTATGCTGCAGCATTAATTGTTCGATGTTTGGGAAATAAGTGAAACACGTGTATTGAAATGTTAGGTGTAATCATTTCTATCTCTGTAGCGAACAAGACCCCGTGATCATCACACGGATAAATTATTATTATTATTATTATTATTATTATTATTATTATTATTATTATTATTATTATTATTATTATTATTATTATTATTATTATCATTATTATTATTATTATTATTATAAGACTATCGTTTAACTAAATAAGTTGAGGTGACGGGGCACATTCGAATGTCGTGTAGTGTAACTCGGTTTCAATCAAGCAAAGCCAAGATGTCATTCGATGTAAGTTATCTTTAATTTTTTAACCGCTCTGTTTGTTTTCTTTTTTTGGATTAAGATTATAGATTAATTATAGGGTGCTCTCGTAAGAAGAAGTATTATATAATTCAGGAATGGATCTCGGAATATCACAAGTAACTGATCGGAACGGGGCACACTGTTGGGTCTGATTGTTTGATTATTGATAATTTGTTTTGTCTGTCTATACACAGAAGAATGCATATAACTATTGGATATATTTCAATGAATGTGATATATTTACGATTATTTGAATTTCCGATTGCTAGGGTTCGAAAACCAAGCTATTTTTAATTCCGGATAAAATCGCATCAAACGTAGCGATTGAAGTATACCAGAAAGGAATAAAGAGATGGAGATAAAATCGCGCTTGGTTTTCAAATCCTATTGCTTACCTTGTATACTTATGTTTTATTTTTGCCAGTTGTATGATGAACAAATGTTTGCGAACATTTTAGAAAGAAATCTACAGTTTGCATATTTACCATTCTACATATTTCTTAGACACTATAAATATTTTCAATAAGAATTTCGATTCGAAGCTTCTTATATGACGATGGTTGCTCTTTTCATCTATGGAAAAAAACGTTTCTTTTCCTACAGAGGATCATCAAAACCGTTAGACTATCACTTAAAACAAAGGACAGCTTACAAGACGAAGCATATTTGCTAATTGTCGGCCTGTTCGATTTGTATTGCAATGGTACACCAACCTGGCACCTGACACCATCGCCTTTGTCGGGCGCTATCATTACTTCCATTTCTCATTCATCCCGTTCCATGTGTCTCCATCGTTCCTTCATACTGTGTTTAGCAGCTCCCCATTCGATGGAGGCGGAGTCCCGTCGCTTGAGATCTCGGGGGTGTGACCAACAGGTGAGGGTCACTCCACTCCATCTCCAACTCTACATATACTACAATCATCACTAGATTATGTGCCAGGTACGGGATTTTATCTTCTATGAGCGTACTTACTCATAACATTGTTCCTTTCCAGTCGTCGATAGCTAATGCCGACATGGCCGCTTACTGCTTTGAGACGTTGAAGGCGAAATTAGAGAAGAGGCAACCTCCGTGCGCGCCGAGGACTATTCCAACCAACCAGAAATTGTAAGTCCATTCGCGTTATCATCGACGAGCCTAATGATTGTCGTAAGTTGTATGAGGTTCCAAGGGGCTAGCGAATTAAGAGTAGGCAAGTCTGTTCAGCCCTCTGTTCGTAACCTGGGAGAAGGGACGCGAACATCACCTTCGGGGATGCATTGGAACGTTTGCGGAGATGGACCTACCGAGTGGTACAATTTACAGTATACTAATGAAGGTGCGATAAACGTGTGCTCATACCGCCCGATTCCTATAGCTAGGGACAGCAGCGGGATGCTGATCCGTCTACCGGAAGGCAACGAGATGCGGTATTTCTGTATGAATAACACTGTCATGAAATTTTGTTGATTGGACTATAGGCTATAGCGACTTTGAACCTTTTGAGATAGTTAAGGTCTATCGGAGTACGCGCTAACGGCTGCCTTGCGAGACTCGCGATTTGACCCGGTGGCAATCGGAGAACTTCCTCAACTTCACTGTGGCGTGAGATATGAAACTGTGATAGCTAGCTGTAGTTTTATGTTATTTATTTTGTCTAGCTTTATATTTTGAAAAGAAAACATTGAATAGGTTTCACTACTCGTCCATTTCGAGCCTGCTGCTGACTATCTCGATTGGATTGTCGGGGTCCATGGTGAGTACTCTACCGTTACAACATGTTAATTCCACACGTGGGCACCGACCCGAAGTATGGGTGGTAGGCCAAAATTTCTTCGGTATTGTACTTTGGTAGGCCTGTACTTTCTATAAAATTTCAATTTCGTACACTGGTAGGCCCGTTTCTCAAAATATTGCGGGGAAGGTTGCCCACATATGGTTAATTCATCATATGAGAACGCTTCATAAGAACCTTTCGTTGTAATACGGAAAATCGTTTGTGTTGTAAGTAATCTATCAAAGAGAGCATTTAAGTTAAGAAAGTTTGAAATTCCAGGAAAAAAGATATTGCAGGCATTCGAATTCACTTTGCTGATCCGACTACCGGAAGGCAACGAGATGCGGTATTTCTGCCAGAGGTTGCACCTGAGCAAGGTAAGATTTGATTCTGCCTTATATCAATGGTACATTCTTCTATTTTGTTGCGTTATATAGTCTTCATTTTAGGCTGGGATCACGTGACAACCCTGAATCAGCTTATTAAGAAGGCAGGAGTGAGAGGAACGGTAAGCTACAAAGTTTGGAACCTATCGAAGTTATTGAGAAACGTTCTTTCTCCTTTTCTGGAGAACCTAATTGACTTTATATATCATATGTGGGGATCTAAGTGACCTAGTTCATGTATACTCTCTTGCCGTTGTGTGGAAAATGTGCCCATATCTTCTTAACGTATCAAATTCAGCTTTTGCAGATCTCTGAAGAACTACGGCGATCCTGTAGAGTCACTCGATTTCAGTCAAGTAAAGTCAAGATGTCGTATGATGTAAGTTTTTTTGCTATGGTAGGCAAAAAAGAGAGTTGTTTCGAGTTCCTACATATATTTATTAGTAGTTTCAGAAAAAATCCTCTTCTTCATCTTATCTTTTTATTTGTATTTACCCGACTCGTTCTTTTTTTCTAATGGCTAATTTAGGACTGGATCCGAAACTACCACTGAGACGGCTGTAATATATGTATATTTGATTCCTGTAATATATTTCAAGATTCTGATAATCTATTTATTTCAATTCTATTTTTATCGCTAGAGATAAAATTGACACGGCTTTGTATGTATATTGTACGGATGTAAATCTCTGTTATCATAAACTTTTTTACATTTCTTTGTACAGTAAAACGCAATAAAGAGTGGAATTATGTATATTATATGTATGCGGTGCTGAAAAATAACCGATTTTGAATAACCACTATTTCAAAAAAAAAGAAAATTTAATCTCAAATTGAAATTGAAATTCCAATTCACCATTATTATTCGGGGAGTGCTTTCGAGTTTTAGTTTTGATTTGTATTAGGGGCGTTTGTCGCCTAGGAAAAGATCAAGTTTTGTAGCTTTCTTAAGCAGATGTTTCGGCCTTTTCATTCCTTTTAGTCCCGTTCGCAGTATGTGTTGTAAGATTTTGGAAAGCGATGTCATTTGAGACCAAGAGTACAAGGCAATCAGACCCGCTTTTTGCTAACATTCTTCTAAATACTTATGATAATATTATTACATGCTCGGTTGTGTTTTCATATGGACCGAAGTTCCATCACTCAATCTCAACACACGGGAGGAGCCGTTTCCGTGGTCATCGGCTTCTCTGTATCCTTCGTCCTCGCGTACATGTCCCTCTTTGGTGAGCTTTCGCATACTAAGTGTTCATCGCATTTACAGGTCAACGAATGGTCTTCCGAGCGATTCGATGGCACGTACTCAACGTTTCGCTTTGGAACATCGCCTTAACGGTCAGCCGAACTGTTTCTGCTTCTCTGAAATAGTCTCTGTTTTTTTCTCGTTATGTATGCAGCATCACTTTTAAGGCTTTCATTGCATCTTACGGAGATCTGACCCCGTGGACTGATTTCATGAAGAACAAATACATAAAGAACCACATGATGTACATCAAAGAGTTGTGCCTCACCGCATTCCCGTCCGGTAATCAGTGCAACCTCCATTCCTTCAAATTCATTCAAAAGGCTCCATCCTGGTCATGCTGGAAACGCTAATGGTCTTCATATCGCCGTATCTTGCGCTGAATCGGATCTTCCGTTGGACTTTTGTCGTTCTCATTCTCTTCGTTAACAACTTGCTCCTTATTGGTTGTTTCATGCTCAGGGTAATAAAAAGGGGGTAATGCTCAGGGTAATAAAAAATGTATTGCGCTTGATTTTAGTCATTTTCTTCATGAGATCTTATTGAAACCATACAATTAGGGAATACAGTAGTTCATGCGTCTCGGGCAGGTGGAACTTAAACACAAACATTGACAAGGCTGATGATCGGGCAACAGCTGAAGTGCCCACTCTACTTAGTCATTCTAAACTTTTGGCTTGTTCTAACTGATATGAACAATTGAACCATACGTAGGCGGCCTCCCCAACCAAATTTAGGAAACAGGCCCGCTTGCAAGAAAAAAATTACACGAAATATAACTGTGTTCTGTTGTGAAATTAGGATCGCTTTAACGCCATAATTTAACTTCAGTTCATCTACAAGTCGAAGACCGATTCCAAGTTCTACTATGAACCAATCGCATTCTACCAGGTTTCCAGTTTTTGATCGTTGCGAGTTTTAACTATAACAAAACAGGTGGTGACGATGGTGATTTTCATACCGTTCTTCCTCGTCTACATTGTCATTGGACTGGCCTTCACCATTCGCTCATTCGCATCGAAGTATTTTTTCTTCTTTATCAATATTACACACCTTCCAAGGAACTTAAAAAGTTTTTCCCATGCTAAATATTATTTTATTTCTGCTGAGCCTTGACAGACGTTACATTACTTCCCGTGTCAACCGATTGGAATTGTGGTCAACTCTTCTCTATGGGCTCATTTCATTCGTAAGTCTAGTGCTGGCAATGCAAAGAAGTATATGCAAGGAGCTATGCTGTTTTTGTAGATTCCCTTCGCGGCAACGACAGGCTTCGTGCTTGTCAATTACATAACAACGAAGCAGCCGGATCTCTATCACTACATAACCTGCAGAGCGGGAGCTACTATGAACTTTGCAATGCCGGGATGCCCCACACTGCCACCAAGCGAGGACGATGATAAGGGAGATCCACTGGAGGGTATGATACCGTATTCTTGTAATTAAAAAATAGAAAGAGATCAATATATTTCAGCAATGATGAAGATCATGGCGTTGATGATGATGTACATCGAGGTTAGAGTGACGTGTATGGTCTTCTTTTATGCTTGGCTGTATTGAGGGAGTCGCGTGGTCTGAGACATGTCTTCCTATCCTCGAGGCCGTCACTGCCTTTCTCTTCTTCGCCTCGTATCAGCAACAGGTAAGAGAAAGTTCGAAATACGCTCATATCTATAATTAATCTAAAATATATTAAACTACGCGTTAAGCTCATCTTCCTTCTCACATGTGGTCGTTTCTATGCTGGTAAGCGACTAGTCAGAGACGATAGTGGGCAAACAATGGTCACGGAGGTTAAGAAGATAGCTTAAAACGGAAAAGTGTGATGTTCAATTAGAAAGTGTATATATCGTTTTATGGCCAATAATCTTTTTTGTTAGTTCAAAAGTTACTATTATTTTAACTATTCTAACGAGCACCCTCTATCAATATGTGTATTATATTAATTTTGTGATCTCATCAAAGATTAATAAATTATGTAAGAGACCTATGAAACTTTAAAGAACACGTAGCAATTTTAAGTAAAGGTTTTTTCTTCACACAAGTGAAAAACAATGAAACAAATGAATAATTCCCTATATATAAAAAGTTGCATACTGCCAATTTACCGCGAGGCTATATCTCGCTTCGGAGTGGACTTGGGGCACACAAGCGTCCGGCTACCCCACCTAATTCGACCACGCTGATTCGATTGGTGGGGGTTTTGAGCCGAAAAAGTGACGTCATGATGACGAAATCGCCGTTTCAAAGTGTTTCCGGTTTTTCGCGTGTAACTTTGTTCTTTTTGGGAGTTGAGGGCTGGGAGTGGTCTAGAATGGTTCGCCTTGAGCAGCTACACAAAAAAGGTCTTACTGAGCCAAGTTGATATCTCTAACGGTTCTCGAGATATCTTCGGCCAAAGTCGACGAAGCCGTTTTTTTGCTGTTTTTTTCGCACATCTGGCCCTATTGCAGGAAAACTAGAAAGCAGAAGTTTCCTGTTTCGACATATGTTGTGCAGAATTTTACGGCGGTCACGATAAGCTTTTCACATTGGGGGGTCGGGGTGGTTCCTGACCATGAAAAAGGCCAAAAACTGAAGACGATTTTTGTCGAAAAATTAGGCAGAGTCCCTACGGGAGAGATGAACACCAGGGGTTGTAAATACGATATTTCTACTCGGAATAATGAAAAGAGCTCACCAAGACGATCAGAAAAAGTTTTTAAATGTCCAAAAAATTCCAACTCTGGGAGGAGTTACGTCTCTCGGGGAGGGGGAGAATGGTGCATACCTTACCCTTATATAAAATGTTGCATGACGGCAATTTACTGGAGTGGAATATCTCGCTCTGGGTGATAGTTGGGTCACATTAGCGGCCGGCTACCCCCCATAATTCGACCACGCTGATTCGATTGAGACGTGTTTCGAGGTCGATATCTCACGTCTAAGGGGTCTAATCGATAATTCAAAATTCGCACTTTGACAGGGCGTAACTTTCTTCAGAGTCCGAGTTGAAGGCTCATCAAGGGCTCAAAATGTGCGTCTCCATGAGCTTGACAAAAGTTCCCG
>LS844063.1:15492-33250 GCA_900490955.1 Micoletzkya japonica
AGCCCGATTTACGTCTCCTCTCCTCTCCCAAAGTTCACCAACTTTTGAAAGATCGCCGACAGCGAGAGAGCATCCTTCAGCATGGGCAGAGTGAGAGAGCGAAAAGAGCACCACCGGGTATGCTCTTTTCGCTCTCTCCAAATCGCATGCTCTCTCGCCTGTCTCTAACCGGTCACCGATCTTTCACCTATTTTGGTCGACGGCCGGTCGGCGACCTTTCGGGGGGAAGTCGGAAATAACTGCGAACTCCTATGCTTATACATGGGAAAGTTCGCGATCCCGTTGCCCAATTAATGCCTAACTTTCGACGGTCGCTGACCGGTCGCCGAGGGGGATTAATCGCGCGGCAGACGAATTTTTGACTTTTCTCCACTTCCCTTGTGCTCAGAGAGAATGGGACGGAAAAGAGTCTAACTTATCCCGTCATGTGCGCCGTTAGGTATAAATAAGTTACTTTCGCTAACCGCCCAGTTTACAATGTTTTGTACACGCTGGCGTAACTTCGCTGTACTGCTCAATTGAAACCACTGCCTAGCATTTCCAAATGAGAGCCATCCGCGAAGAACAGTTCGGATCTTCGGTAGTGTATGGCTAGGGAGGGGAGGGGGAGATGCGGGACAGGATAATACACGCTTCCAGCGAAGGGGGCGACCGGTCGGGAAATAGTGAACGTTAGATGAAGTGACGTTTTTGACAGAACATTCTATTATTATGCTTTCCTGTACTCCGTTTTAGCAAAACACACTATGAGAAAATTAGTCCCGTTCCGTTCTAGACCTTCCTTCCAAGGTGATCATAGGAAAGGCTATTCAAAGGGGATAGAGTGAGGAAAAAAACAGGATCGTTTGTTTCCAAGTTTACCCAGTTGCTTGGTGCAGTTCGTTCGTGGGTGTTCCGCACCACGCACTTCCTACTTCGCTTGTCCTTTCTCGTGATGACGTGCCTTCCTGTTACTCTCGTCTGGCTGACTTTGAGAAGGCGGCATTTGAGCTATTTTCGCATGGCAACCGCATGCAAATGTGATACATGGTCATCCGGAAACAACAGGGGCAAAATTGGTATATAAGGGACGGTGGGATGGGGACAGATCACTCAACGAATCATGCACCATCGCCTCCTTCTCACTACTGCTGCACTCGTCTTCGCGGCTGCGACAGCTGCGCCTGTCTATGTGAGTTCCGTGGAGTTTTCCCGCTGCGAGTTCTCTTATTGTTAGCTGGGGAGGGCTTATTACTTATGTCCATATTAAGATGCAGATATGATATTAAAGCAGTTTTTAGAGTTCATCTTCAACGCCTTGACAATAAATCTGGATCAATCCAGTGTTTTCTTATCCAAGCTAAAAACCAATCGAGAGAATCAAGTGCTAATCTCTTGAATGAATCGCCTTCCCACTTCAGGATCAGGCTAGTCTGGCTGAGGCTCTCAATGCCCTCTCACACGGTCTCGGATCTCAGAAGGGGATGACGACGATCATTCAGCTTCCCACCCATAAAGTAATTGTTTTCTGTAAATTATTGTGGAAGCAATTTGATGATTGATTTACAGATCTCAAAACGCTCTGATGAGGAATCAGAGGAATCGGATGAGGAGGAAGAGCTCACTCAAGAAGACCTCGAAGACATGGATTCCGATGAACTGGCAGAGGTAATGTTATAACTGACAGGTAGTGGAGCAAGTTGCCCATCGCATTGCAACCCTAGCATGCACTGTGATTCCCAACTCCAACCACATGCTTGATCAAGTGGCAAGGCCATTATATTCTTTTTGATTCACACATACCCTCCCATTATCATCTCCCAAGATGAAGGTGAAGTGTACACTCAGCGAAATTTCACCACCATACCGCACCTAGTGAATCATTCACCACACAAATTTCACCAGCCCGCTGGTGAATGGCGCACAATTCACCAGCGGGCTGGTGAAATTTGTGTGGTGAATGATTCACTAGGTGCGGTATGGTGGTGAAATTTCGCTGAGTGTATTTTGGAGACGACTCCGTGTCCTTTTAATAACGACGGTTTACGGAGTTGTATCCTTGGTTGTCGAGGTTCTCGAGGATGCTGGGTACGAATTGGATAGTGATGAGAGCCCTCACGGACTTCTTGATGTCCTACTCACACCCATCAACGGTCTGACGGGAGCTCTCACTCACGCTCTCGGACTCAACCTCAACCTCAAGCTGGTAAGAGATATTGTGGAACACGCTATCGAGATATGTTGTTCTAGAAGCGGGAGGCAGGATTCAACACAGAAGCAGCACAGCGGGAGGTAGGTAGAAGAATTGAAAGAATGCAGATAAAACAGTTACAGAAGAGATCGCTGGAGGACTTGGACAATGAGGAGCTTGAGGAGCTTCTCGAACTCCTCCAGGATAGAAAAGTTCGTAAAATGAGCTTTGTGCGATAAGCTTGTACTCTGACAATGAGTGAATACCATTAGGAAAAGTGAAACGAGATTTCATGATGATGCGTGTTTCCCTTGCAGAAACGACAACTAGAGGATCTTCTGGATGGTCTGGTCGATGTGCTGCCCCTTCGCAGGGTACAAAAACACTTTTCCAATACATTCCATCTTTGCCTTCAGAAGCGCCAACTTCTCGACCCTGTTACGGGTCTTCTGGAAGATCTGACTGACATTCTTCCGTTGAGAAAGGTAACATTAGATCATCTCGACTCTCATCTCATTTCCCTTATACCTACAGAAGCGAGACGACGACGACGAGGAGAGGGCGGGTCTTCTGGATGAACTACGCAATCGTCTCAACGACCTCACCGCCTCTCTCGGAATCCCCCTCCCTCTCAAGGCACGCAATCACACATTTCAACCACCCTTGCGACTTGCGAATTGCGAAAAGCGAATTGCAACTTGCGAAGCATACGTAATCTGAAGAGTTTATAAACATAAGCTTATGAGGTGGAAGCAATCAACCAATTTCAGAAGCGGGAGATCGCAGTATCAGCCTAAGACCCAATGCCAGAGGAGCCCTCCAAGCGCCTGGAGCACGAACTGATGCATGCATTCACTCTCATCACTGTATTTGCTGTGATGACAATTCGCATTGAATAATAAAGATGAGCGATGTTATAGAAGTCGGTTTATCCATCACAACTCATGATATCCAGTATTATGTACAATTATCCGATAAGCCGATCATCGAAATTCCTCGAATCCGAATGCTCCTCTGAAATATAATTAGTTCGTAGGGAGTTGATGTATAGGTTTTTTTCAGTTATTGGAAGGATGAAACTTACCCAGGGTAGAGGGGCGGAGGTGGAGGGCCGAACATCCAGTATGCTGCAATGATATTCGATAGGGATAATCTATTTCTCCTCCCACTAACCTAGTAAAGTCTCGAGCAAGATTGTGGATTAAAAGATCATACACACGAACATTATTTGAAAAGCGATCAAAAGCTAAGCAAATAGCTTTTAATAGCTAATAACTGGCTCGCTTATAAAACTTGCTTCATGGTGTTTATCAGTTTTGGTTATTTATAGTAGAATATGTACTCACGTGGGTGATGATGGTGATGATGATGCCAATGGTGCCATCCGTGGTGGTGTCCCCAGTGACTTCTCACCGTCAACGTCAAGCAAAGAAGCACGAATACGGCATACAATGAGCGGAAGATCATCTGTGTTGCATGGAAAGGTACATATTCATAGCTCTCTCTCACAGCATAGAAATGAATCGCTAGGAAGTCTAGCAACTGTGATTGTGGGTTTCTCATATATGCAGCTAGCCGACCGTCCCTTGTGACATAGTGGGGAATACCTCAAATATTTACATGGTCAAAAGATCAGTTTACGCAAACAATTGGGCGATACTGGCCGATCACAGACCTAACAATACTTGAATGATAGGTGATCATTGACATGTGATTACTCCTTTCTCACTCAAATCTATTCCATCGATCAATGACAGGACAAAGAATGTTTTAAGAGCGCTGTGCAAAATGCATTATCTTCCTAGTCCATCCTAGTACAAAACGTTTCACAGCATTCGAAGCGTTCTAATAGCGAATAGCGGTTTCCGCGCATAGGATCCGATCCTGTAAGCGAACCAGTGAACGAAAAATTATGAATTTAAAAATTAAGTTTGTCTCTATGAATTCTAACACCTCCGAAAATTTGGTATAGATCGGTTTAACCACTCTTCAGAAAATTCAAAAATGGTGGTCAATTCGTTATTAGACACATTCTTTACCGGGCGGAATGCTGTGGTTTGAATGCCTAAAGCTGTTTTCTTGTTGATCGAATGCCGCATGAAAACTACGATGAAAACAAGAACTTTACTGGAACTGCCATCTCGTAATAGAAGGATAGCATTTTGATTCACAGCATTCCTAGCTCGATTAGCGAATGGCGGTTTCCGCTGTGATCTATCGCGATCTACGATATCGTCGCTGCGGACATAGCAATGAGCGAAAATTCGCCAAATTTACAAAAACTTAAGCTTCTCCCCATCAGTCCAAAGAGCTGCTAATATTTGGTGAAGATTCATACAGCCGTAGAGAAGTAAATTCAAAATTATTATTGGAGGAAAACGAACGTTGGGAAATATTTGCAGCGCACTCCGCTAAATGCAGTGAAACTCTCTTGGCAAAATGCCAGCTTAGGCTAATCCCCGGCTCCGACTGAAGTTTTATGGTGTTTAGCAGAAAGAAATGCGCAGCTCTTTCAACGTTCGTTTGCCTCCAATAATAGCTGCCAATTCGCTATTAGACACTTCCCCTTTCAGTCGGAATGCTGTGGATTGTGAGAGGATGTTATTGAGCTTTCTATCTAGAACTGAGACCTGTAAAACACCTAGAGGCATCCTCTATGTAGTTGTTCAAATGGTATTGCTGAATTAATGCATTAAAACTAAACGAAGTGCTAGGAACAATAGAAAAGCAGCTCCGTAAATTAGATTCGTATATTGCGTATTTCTAGTGCACCGTCAGTCATTGCAATGGAGCCTATGAAGGTCTACGAAGACTTTTCTAATCCTACGCATATAATGTAAAAATTGAAAAATTTCAGGAAAGGAACCAGTGAGAGTCCTAGTAAAACTAGATCTAGCTCGACAGACGGGACATGGACACATCAACAATCTGGACAGTGGATTCTGTCGTGGCGTCGAATGACGACAACTGATATGGGACGACCACCATGTATACGATGGCAGTGACACCGAAGCCATAGAGGAACACGATGAACAAAGCAATCAATCTGCAAGCACTCTATTTTCGACCGTTGCATACAAAATTTCCATGTCTATCTCGTTTATTTTTGAACAATTAATGCCTTCTGAACAGCCATTAAATGTGAGAGATAAGAGGGAGGAAGAGACCCAGGCAACGAAATAAGCTTTGCGCACCGTTTTCAGACAATGATCAACAGACGTTAAGTAAACCGGTGCGTGTGTTCAGAATGTTATGATAACAGTGCATACGGTAATCAATAATACAGTAATAATCTTCGTATCGAAAACGTTCAAAGTTAATAAGCTCACTCACCCGGTCATGAAATAGAGAAGAAGAGCGTGGTATTGTGCGTAAAATAAATAGATTATGGTGTATAACGTGAGAAATGCAATGATGGCGAACAACCGTCGATTGGATAGTGGAACAGCGCGTGTTGGGACCAGATCTAAAATAAAATAAAGTAAAAATATATTCCGTATTTGATGTTGTTTTGATACTAAATTGAATAATTAGATGGTTTCTAAAAATATTTCTTTAATTTTTTTGGCTCTAGTCTTTCTTCGAGTTGATGTTGTTGCTGTATATTGCAATATTTTCTGTTAATATATTCAAAATAATGACTAAATGAAGATAATGGGGCTAACCGGGATGCATGTGAGGTGAGTGGCCGGTGGAGTGACTATGTCCGTCATGATAAGAGGGTCCGGGGGAATGGAGAGTAAAGGAAGGAAACACGGACAACTCAATATCCTCCTCCTGGATAATGTATTATTCTTTTTTTGCGAATGAACACTATGAACTATTACAAATGTAATGCAATAACTTGCAATTGCGAGAAAAGTGAAGCATTGTGTAATTTAATGACGAAGAGAAGAACTCACAGCCTTAGAGGTAGACGGTCCGTTGTTTTCTTCAACATTGTACATATCGGTGCTGAATGTAATTAGTGATCGCGATAAACAGTTATAGAAAAAATGAGAGTAATCATAATAAGGTAGAACGTGTGCGACAAAGCAATACTTTCCCTACTAAACACTATAATCCTAGCAACCTTCTTCTCAATCGCTTCGTTTGAAGAACATTGCGACGAAAATCAAACATTCAGAGAGAACAGCTAGAAAAGAATGCGGAAATTGCTGACAAAAGACACCGAATTTGCGAAAAATTACACCCCCCCCCCGTTATTGGTTTGTAATATATGGTTTGTTTCTTTATTTCCGAGAAGACGTTTTTTTAAATATTAAACCGATTGATTACATAAGCGAACGCAAGTAAAAATATTAAATTCGCACTGCTTATTGCAAGAACTAATACAAAGGTTCAGTGGGCAAAGGTCACGGCTGTAGAGAAATGAGAGTTTGATAGATTGATTGGAGGAGTGAAGGGAAGAGGAAGCAGAAAGGATAAGAAGGAGGAAGGGTGGAGAGAGACCCAATTGACTTGAGAATGAAGAACGGAGAGCATAAACTAGTGTGTATGGTAGAGTGTCTCAAACTATCTCATGCCATTCTTCTCGATCAGCTGTATACAAAAGCATATAAGAGAAAAACTTAGGATGCGCGTCGTTTCTCGAACTTTCATAACTTTCATGATATTACCTAGGTAAATGAGAAATTGGGGTGCTTAGTAATTTAAATTTTCATGATAACAAAAATTTCACCATCACATGCAAAGCGGATAAAAGCATTTCGTTATCCCGATAATACTTTTGAGGTATTTGATTGAAGGTGAGCGAACATTGCAAGCTAAACAGTTTTTAAAGTTTCTCGAACTTCGAGATAACTCAGCAGATCACGTGAAAATCGAAACGATTTTATCACACACGCCTTATCAACAATTGAGAGACACGGAAATAAATGAAAAAATTTCTGATCAGTGAAGTTATATAATATTATTGGAGGAAAAGGAACGTTGAGAAATCTTTGCAGCGCACTCCGCTAAATGCAGTGAAACTCTCTTGGCAAAGTGCCAGCTTAGGCTAAAGCCCGGCTCCGGCTGAAATTTCACGGTGGTTAGCGGAAAGAACTGCGCAGCTCTCTCAACGTTCGCTTTCCTTCAATAATATTTATATGTTCAAGACTATTTTACGTTAGATCCAATCGGAAAGACGAAAAAAGATTAAGAAAACTGAAAAGTGCATATCATACGTCTGATCAGTAATATTGGAGCGAGCAAAAGAACAGTAAGGACAGAGATAGGAAGAGAGTAATGGTCGTGACCCGATTTGTGACCCGCTTGAACTGTGCACATGCGTGTTTCCGAGTTACAGGCGTTCCCTGGAACCCCTTTCACGTAGGTAGCTAGGGAAAAAGCGGCACCTTTAAACGAACATCAAAATAGCATCTGCGTCATCTCGGGCATTTGTACATAACGATTGAGCACAACAAGTGTTACAAAACTTACTTAATTAGCTTATTGTAAGACAAAGATCATGGGCGTAAATACTTGGTCGAACAATGATAAGGCTTTTCGAAACTCTTACATGAACATAATAAATACCTGATGACGAACAAAATTAGCGTAATTGAGACATTCAAAATTTTGAGAACAGGTAGAGTGGAAAAGTGAAAGAGGGGGAGGGTCACAGCGAAGAACTAGCACACGACTAGGATAGAGCGAAAGGGAAAGACCCGCAATCGAGAGGATCATTGAGAACAGGAGGAACAATACAACTAGAGTAAATTCTATCGTCATGCTTCTCTTCTTCCAGAATTGCTTGTTGCATTACAATTAGCTAAGGAAATAAAGAACAGACTTGAATTAAAAGAACGTGGTATTCTACAAAACTAGAGGGAAGCGGAATATCGTTATGCCTGCTACAACAGAGTGTCGAGGAGAGGTAATCTATTTAGATGAGAATAATCTCGAAATCACAGAGGTAGTCTAGAGCCCCTATATCCGCCTTAACTTGTTTCATTCCTGCATACAATAGATATTCGCCGCTCTTACACACCTTCGCAGTGAACTTCAATGGAGGAAAGAACCGACGGATGCGTATGCGGTGCACTCTCCTATACGGACGGAGTGTCGGCTGAGAGGAACTGTGCAAGAACACCGGCTGCTACTTTCTCTTGCCAAGCGAGTTGACGAGAGAGGAAGACGAGATGGACGGACATGCGCCCCCATGAGGGGAGGAGAGAACGGACCTGTAAGGGCAAGGGTTTGGCATTAGCTATTACATAGTTTTGAATACTGGGCTAGATAAACACAGTTTCCCACGTTTTAGTGTCAAGTAGCTGTCATCTGGACATTTTGATATATAATATATTGCTTGTATGTCGAAGTTGTTTGGAAACTTTGTAGGTGAACCGCAAATAAGATGCCTAAGAAAAGCAAGAGAAGAGACAGTCAGGAAGCATTAATAGGCGGCCTACCAGATTAAGCTCTTCAGTCGTTCGGACGGCATGCAGCAGAGAGATGGATTTAGCAGAGGGGACAGCTTCGTCCACGGAGAAGAGAAACCTGTGCACATTGTTACCTTCTTTACAAAACTTAATTTTTGCCTGTTACCAAATAAACCGAACAGGTAACTCGGAATCAGTAAAAAAGAAAGGGAAAACATTTTACAATTTTCTCATCGCTGTATAGCGTAGCTCGTTACCCACTTAACCCTCTTCTCTACTATTCCCATCCCGTTCTTGATTCCGAACGGGAATGTTCAGGGTTGGAACGGTTTCGGTTTTCAGTTCTCGAAACGTTCTGAGTAATGACGGCGAAGAGCGATAAATTGGAGAAGGAGAGTAACATTCTTGTTCGAATCACTTCGTTAGTCGCGAGATCTGGCACCATAGACCACGAGTACCTTTCACATCGAGAAATTACAAAGATTACTCGAGTTGCATTAAAATAAAATCAAGAAGTACCTTCGTAGCAGAATGATCCTATTATTTTAATGTTGGGATTAATCCCAGGCGCAATAGCCGAATTTCGGAGTTAATCCTTATAGCTCACTTTTCCAAGTCATATTACTTTCCCTGTGTGAGGAAAAACGAAGAATGAATAACTGAATGAATGAATCCCGAAGCTTTTTGTGTTAGCAATGGGAGATTGATATGCGTTTTGATTTGGATCTGAGAATGAACTTTCGATCCCGGAAGTGATTCTGGAACTGAACGAGAGTTTGCCTATGATGCTCACCTCCTGTCTCGTTCGGGCAGTTCTCCAATCGCCTTCCACAGTACTCTTCGAAAGGCGATGTTGTAGTGCTGTTGAGAGAGATCCGACTGAATGACACTTGTGCCAGGAACGCAAAGCACTCGCCAAGCGGCTTTGTGCTTCACTCAGCACCTTCAGTACACATCCTCTCAAGTACATAAGCCTACTTATTATTGGTTCCTTCTGCTCTTCCCTCCCGTTACTACTCGCCACTCACCCTCAGCACACTGTCATACACCGCAGCATTCCTCTGTCCCACAACGATCCTCGCTGCAGTTTTCGCCAGACTCGGTCGATCTCGCACGCACGTCGCCATTTGGAGTAGGGTTGGGTCGACTTTGGTCCGGCTGAGATCTGCCTCGATCTGCTGGGCCTGAATGGAATGCAAAGTTGTAACCAATTTTTAGTGTTTCAAAGACCTACTGGGGACGTTTATGGTAATATAATGTCCCCTTCACAACCCTAGTACTTCATGAAAGTACCATCCTCACCTCTTTTCCTCCTCCATTCATCGCCAGATAGTGACACAATGCAGTCGTCTTCTGGTGCATGTCACTCGAGTAGTGTCCACGTAGCAGCCAACCCCGAACCTCACAAGTACACCCTTCATACTCTGTATTTTTTTAAATTTATTTTATCGTTTACGGAGTTTTCGTGCGGTGTATCGCTTTCCATCTCTCGAGATCGTGGACGGTGTCGTCCTATCTTATCTCCTTCCCCCAATTCTACCTGCTCCTCGTCCTCGCAACTCGTGTGGTTGACCGCACATCGTAGTTGATAGAAGCGAGTGAGACGGTGCGGGTCAACCAGCCACAACGCGGCTTGTTCCACGTCTGACTGCGACTCGACCAGATGGATGGACAGACGGGCAATCACCTGCATTTTGATTGTGAGACGCACGGAGACTCCCTAATTCCTCAGATCCAAGAAATCTCTATGCAGCACTATGCAGCACAACGCTGCCATCTTTGAATATTTCTTACATTCAAAATAGTAGATAGACAAACCAATGCCAGGTTAGCCTGGAATAGAATCCTACCGGTTTCAGATATCGCAATAGGGGTTGAACGATGGCCGTTCCTTGGAAGGTCTCCACAAGACTGTGCACGGCATCCAGTCCCATCAGGGCTACACTGAGCGAGTCTTCGTGTTCGAGGTAGCTAAAGACAACTGTCAATAGCACATTGGAAGTGCATTCCCGTCAAATCAGTTTTTAAATTTAAAAACAGTGTGCTTCCGCTTGTCCTATTTTCTTTCTAGTTTATATAGAATGCTAGGTTTTCTTGACAAGTACTGCCACAGCATTCCGCCCGGTAAAGAATGTGTCTAATAGCGAATTGACCACTATTTTTGAATTTTTTCAAGAGTGAATGAAACAATTTACACCAAATTTTGGGAGCTTGTTGAGTTCATAGAGGTGAACTTAAGTTTTTTTAATTCATAGATATTCGATTACTGGTTCGCCTACAGGATCGGATTCTATGCGCCAAAACCGCCATTCGCTATTATGACGCTTGGAATGCTGTGCTGCGCACCTCAAGAGGTAGAGGTAGAGATGCGGCAGGCCCGACTGCGACAGGAAGAACTCGCCGTCTACGATGAGTTGCATGCGGGACTTCACAGGAATCTCCAGATGGTCTTCGTGAAGCTGAAGATATGCCTATATTAATGCCATAAGTCTTTCAAAACAATGTTCAAACAAAATCTTTTTAGATTAGCTTGGATAGGATCGGGAAAGCGGACCATCTTCCTGGTATAGGTTTAGAGGAGAAAATGTTCAACCCTAAATATAAAGTACGTAAGGTCGCAGCACTCACGAGTCTCGTGAGCATCTTCCAGTTGGCATAGTCGTAGTTCACCCTGTACGGGTACGCCCAGTCGGGATTGGCCAGCAGCGGTGCCGTCGCGGCCAGTTCCACGTCCGTGAAGGCGAGCGACCGATTCTTCAGCCAGAACTGCCGGATGACCTCAAAGTGCGCCTACCGCACGGCGTATTGCACTGTTCGCAGCGGTGCGCGGTCTATCTACCGTTCACACCGCCCCTTCCCTTGCTCACTCCAAACAACAATAACCAACCGCAAAACGTGTGGCGCACACAACGGGACTGTCAAAAGGAGCAGCATGGGCTGTTCTTATGTCGTGTGAGCCATGTGAGGATTATGCGACTATAAGGGAAGGGGCCCTAGCATAAACGGAGTGTTGGGGGATACATCGAGCCACCGGACCACCATACACAGTGGGTGGAAGTGTGCGAGAGGGCAACTCAATCACAGAGGGTTCGTAGGAACACAGTGGGAAGGACTTCAAAGAACTCAACG
This sequence comes from Micoletzkya japonica, assembly GCA_900490955.1. Classification (NCBI taxonomy): domain Eukaryota; kingdom Metazoa; phylum Nematoda; class Chromadorea; order Rhabditida; family Diplogasteridae; genus Micoletzkya; species Micoletzkya japonica. Next base: position 27,157 of record LS844063.1, read on the forward strand.
CACTCTATTGATATACTCGTTGAGCATGGGATAATCCTTTGTGTTCGAAATCAAGAAATAGTCGTCTAAAGCGAGTCTTTGCGGATCTTATTCATATGACAATAAAAAATATATATCTATTCTTTGCATATATGATAATCCGCACAGATTCGCCCGTCTGTGCATTCCTCAGTGGGTCCCACCTGTCCCTCGGAGCTCTTGACGGACCCAAACATGTACGAGAAGGGAATGGACCATCGATCGGAAGGCGACCGTCTCAGAGACTTGGCCGGTCTCTTTAGATCCTCCTTCCGTTCCTCGATCAGTGTACGTGTCTGTGGTCGACGCGTCTTCGAACGACCGTGCTGAAGACAACATCCTGCTATTGTAGATAAACCCTTGCTCATTCTTTCACGAAGTAGAACAAGTCGCGCTCATTGACAAGATCGATCGCAATTCACCCAACCATGAATGCCCGCAGCATTCTTATCTATGTTTACATAGCTGGAATGTTGAGATCACGTGCTTATGAGATACGCAACGGAGGACAATAGATAAGAGGAATCAGACAGATTAAAAAGTGATAGAGTGGGAGAGAGTGTAGTAGAGCATCCGATACAAGACTTGGATCAAGCGCCATACGCTTGTACAACTGATGCTGTTTCAGAATCTATCAACGATCTCACCACGAAAGATATAGAGAGACAATGGGTGTGCTACACATATTCTTCTCTAATAAGCAAACCGATCCTCGCGTTGTGCTTTCTCTTACCGAAGCGCAATAAATGTTTTGTGCGTACTGAAACTCAGTGGTACCTTGTTCCTATGCCTGAGCCTGGCTGGACGCGGAGTTCCTCTCGTCTCCTCGGGGAAGTCCTCGAATAGCGAGTCATCGAAGACCTCTTCTCCTTCCTTTTGACTACCGAGTCCTTCGTCGCGTCGTAGTCTCGGTCCGCTCTGCAACTGCCAATACGTTTAGATCAAAATTTTTATGTTTTCTTATGTGAATTAGCAAGATTTCTTTTCGTCTGCTTGGACATAAAGTGTTGATTATGAGTAGGTTCGGATACTCAAAAGTAATTTATACTCTTACCTTCTCCTCTGAATTGAAGCTGTTGTCGGTGAACGAGAATTCATTCTTCGCTTCCTTGTCTTCCTTACCTTCGTCGTACAAGAAAACTCTATATCGATTTGCTCGACTCAATCTTTGCGTCACGCGAATCCCATCCGTGTCGTATTTTCTACTGCAAGTGAATTTTGCTATGTTTCAACCTTACTTTTCATGCTCGAGACCAAGTGAATCACAGGTCTCCACGTCAGTTTGACCATGGACACCGATCTGTTATCTCAATATCTGGACAGACCTTGCCCTTTATTCACCATGCCCCTCAAATGCCTGCATGTTATCTTCTATTTCCCCGGGTCTGATATCACCAAGCCCAAGCATGGTCGGGCAACGATTAGTCCGCTTCCTGTGCAACACGTTATCGCGTACTATAAAGGAGTACTATGGAACGGAGCGTCAGATAAGAAATGGCTGAGTATTGCTAGTGATTTACATGGCTCGATTGTTCAGTTATACTTTTGTTTCTTACGCCCCTATCGTTTCCATATTTCTGCGAAGCGCCTGTTATATAGGCATATGTGTCAATTGACGTCTCTCAGTGTGATGATCGTCTTCCCCCTAGATTAGTGTATCCTTCAGCTCGATTGACTATGTTACGTCTCCTCGTCGTCGCGTCTCTCATCGGCCTTTCCTCTGCGGCGTGCGGCTTTCCGAATGGAACGGACACGAAGCTCAACTGGTGGCAGGTATTTGGTTACCGACTCAGGTCTTGGCAAGACACACGATACTTCAGGGAGCTACAACGGCCAAGGTTACCTTCACGACTGTAGATGCCGTTGATGCGAGTGGTAGGTCTTTGTGCTATTGCAGGAAGTTAAAAGGCGTAGACAAGCACATCGTTTTTGGATATTTGAATGAGAGTCTTGCAGGCAATTCCGTGTACCCGATCTCCCTCACTCAGCCCCTCACAGTGAAGACTCATCTGGACAACGAGCAAGGCGTCTTCTCTGCTCCCAACCTACGCATGGACATCAAGGTCACCTTTTCAGCTAGTTCAGCGAATTCAGATCTGACTCACTTATCCAGAGCAAACTTAGGATAGCTGCCCATTACAGGAATGAGTTGAATTTACGGTTGACGAACCGGTAAATTGCTTAAGCATAGCGGAGTGATCAACGGATGTTTCAGCTGTACGAGTACGGTGGACTGGTCGGATGTTCGTGGTCGAGCGTACCTACCTTCGGTCTGTTGTAAGTCTCTCAGCGAATCCAATATGCGTATTTGAAGCAAAACGGATCACATTCTCTCAGGAGCAACATGGACGCGTGCACGCAAGGCGTCCCCTGTCCCGTTGCTGTCGGTGATCAAGACTTGACCATGGTCATCGACTTCACCCAATTCGCGGTGAGGCTTTCTGCCCAAACAACCTTCCAAAAGTTAGAGTGGAGCTTTTTTCGATTTAGTTTTGCATGCCAGTCGAGAGATACAAATGTGGAAGGTTAATAATATTTTCTTTGCAGTCGATAATCTCCCTGCTGTCCAATGACTCGCCCTATCAAATCGAGCTAAAGCTGAGCGACAAGGTGCGCTAGTAGCTAATTATTTATTTGCCATTTGAATTTTGCCTCAAACTTGGGTAACCTTAATTTTTCAGACCTCCAACACCTATGTTACAATCATGGCGCAGGCTCGTTGTCTAACGAAATAAGAAGAGGACCCCACATTTTGTACTTATTGTATGATGTGCATAAAGCGTTCGCTATAGTCCGGCGTCATAATGAATCGTGCCATACAATTCAAATCACAAAAATGTTCAAGTGACAAATGACTTATAGGGCAACGTCCATATCGGAGTTTCTGCCTTCAAAAATCAGGCACCGAAACCCCGTGGTTCTGGCTTTATTGTTAGCTTAAGCTTACTTTCAATATAATATGTTAGTCGTTCTATATTAATTTTACAGTTTAATTGAATAATATCCTGACCTGACAGTGACCTCAGGCATTCCTTCATTCACCAGCCATCCCTCGATGACGTCATCAATCCGCTCGTTCTCCGCTCCGTGATCCGCATACACCGGAAGCGACGCGAACAGCTCTGCACGCGTCACCGCGCCGTACGCGTTGTTGCGGAGATATCTGGAGGGGAGGAGATGGAAACTGAATCGTCACGACTAGAGTCGGACGAATGATCGGTGATCGTATCACCAAAGTGCGAGAATAATCCGAGAGAGGAGAGGAGTATGAAGAAACGCGAAGAATGAATTCGCTCTGGTGATCCGATCACCGATCATTCGTCCGACTCTAGTCACGACAATAGTAGCCGCCATTTAGTAAGCTTAAGGATGAGAACATGCGTTATCTATTTCAGCGTTCGTGAGTTAGCTAAACCTGCGTATTCCCGATTGGAAGTCGACGGGCGATATCAGATCGCGGATCATTCGCACTACCACACAGCCCTTCGTGTAGAGATGAGTCGTGTCAAAGGCTGCCTCCACCTGCACAGAAGACTAAGAAGAGAAGAGTAAATTCTATGCGAAGCATCTTTCAAATTGTAAAGAAACGGTTAAAGCAGTACGATGTGTACCTGCGATTCCCTAGCCAGCTCTCGAACAAGTGCGGGTTTATCGTTGCCAGACTGAAAAGGGACCTCATCTAAATGTAATCGGTAACCGTACCAAATTTCTCGAATAATCATACGGTCAATACCGGAATTGTTCTTCCGATTTATTCCAGGATCTATCGATGAATCTGTTTCCATAGTTGGGCAAAGTTAGATCTCTTTTATCTACCTGCTTGCGTAGTAGAAAAGCTAAACGATTGTAGTATTCGTGCTCGGTCAGTTGAGGATATCTGTAATACGTAGAATAATACAGAGCCTTTAGTCTGCTGCTCTGTCTAACCTGGCCGACAGAAGATCGTACACATAGAAAGAGGCGAATCCCTCGTTCAGCCACAATTCAGACCAGTCTCGCATAGTCACGAGGTTGCCGAACCACTAAGAGAACCATTCGTAAGAATATATCACTTCTCACATACTTACTATAATATGCGTTTTGAAATTATGATCGAGTTAGAAAAATATTTGGACTTTCATACTTGATGGGCTATTTCATGTGTGATGATCTTCGCTATCCGATATTCGTAATGATGCCTGTCGACCGTCATAGCCATCGAATCTATAATGCAACAATCATCTCTCATTTTGCATACTTTCTTATAGTTTTTTCCTTATTAATTGTTTGGTATTACGCATTAATACCACTTTTATACAAAGTGTGAGCTTACCATCTATCTCAGCCTGTTGTAGTAGAGTCTGACTGTCGAATACAATGAGTCCCCAGTTCTCCATGGCTCCTACAGTGAAAGACCGCGCTGCGACCATGTCCAGTTTGGAGAGTGGATAGAGGATCTACAAAGAGTTTATCCACTTCTCATGCGAATCGCCATATATTCTAAGAACACTAAAAGTTCCGATCGAGCTTCCTCGATATGTTTGAAGAAGAAAAAGTTTAGATAAAGTCTTCTTCTACTGTGTATTCGCTTCTCATTCTCGCGAACTGCAATCTAACCTCCATCTCCTCCTCCTGTTTATCGAGCATCTTCGGTGCGAAATCAGCGGCAAACGAGGCTCTGCTCAGATCCTCCCGGAAGGTCCAGATGGTCAGCGGCACGTTGCGCTTTGTGTGCATTTCCAGGGCAACGAAGTCACCTGGACGAAAAGCGAAGATCGATTGTTGCTATTACTTGCAGAACTGCCTAATGTTCTTGTCTCTACCATGCAAACACAAAAACTAATATGATGATGAATTGCTCACCAACAGCAAGAGCTAACAGGTAAGCAGACATGGGTGGAGTCTGCTTGAACACCGTAATCTGGCTACGGGAATTGTCGTCGCTTCGCGTGAGAAGGGCACCAGTGTTCGAGAGCACCTATAAAATCATAATACATTGTTTATGAAACAAATACCCTAACCTTCAAGTGAGCCGGGTGCCGAACCGTAACTTGAAATACCGCTGAAATGAACATTTTTCACTTATTCCGGTTGATCCTTTGTGGTTTTCTAACGACATTCTATGTTTAGCCAATAGGATCCAATTTTGAAGAGCTTTTTTTCTTTCATGTTAAGCAATTCTCACATTTGACAGCGGGCTCGTCCCAACATGGCAGAAATGAACGAGCGTGGGCCGGCTCGAATTTGGTGGTGAAGGACACAATGCGAACCTCGGAGGCGTTTGTCAACTGAAAGAGAAGATCACGTGGGCATTGAAAGGAAAACGCAGAACACAAAAAGTAGCACTTTTCGATGTATTGGACAATTTAAACACGCTTCTTTTTCTCCAATTTCTAAACAGGCGCATGCAGAACTTTCGTCAAATTGTTAAAACTTTCTTTACAAAGTCATACAAGAATCAAAGGAAAGTATTCGATCTAACCGTAGGTGCGGGTTCATAGTAGCAGGTTACTCCCCCAATCGGATTATCACACACCGAAGCAGTGTATTCGATGTCGAGAAGGTATCTGAACATGATTCATATTATTTTAATTCCACCTACCCTGTTTATATCTTTTATTTACATTTACGTTTCTGTTCTGTTTTGTCTTTCCGCAATAAATCTCTTTGTCCCTCTCTCTCCAAACCCTACACGTAATAGTGTAAATTTTTAGACTTAAATCAGAAATATATCTATCTAACTCACTCTCCCCTCCTCAACCGTTCCTTGAGAATGAGACGGTAGAGCTTCTTGTTCGTTTCTTGCTTGATGGAAACTATCGACACGATCTCATCTAAAATGAGGTTTTATTTTACTAATTTTAAATTAAAAAAATTTCATTTATAATAGTTTCTATAGTTTCTGGTTTCTGGTTTATCACCTTTATCAGGACTAACATTGGCTGAGGTTCCAAAGGAGTGGTTGCTTGATATAGATGGGAGAGGTCAGAGACTTCGAATCTTCTTCAAAACAACTCACTCAGTCCGAGGTGCCGAGAGATCTTGAGTAGTCCTCTTGATCCTCGTTTGGCGCATACTTCTCCCGAGCGCCAATTCG
>LS844063.1:33350-43446 GCA_900490955.1 Micoletzkya japonica
TTTCTATACTATAGAATTCATATTAAACAACCTTGGTTACCCTTATAGTAGAGAAAAAGGAAAGATATAATCGTTCCGTTCGTAGCGCAGATTCCCGTGCGTTGCAGAGTGATCTAATGAACCTTTAGTATGTACTATGTGAAACTCTAGGGAGTAGTGGTCTCAAAAAGATATCCATTTTCCCGAATTCTTAACTTGGAATGAAATGGCATTGTTTCAAAGCGTGACAAAATAGCTAAATACCGTAACGGCGGAATCACGATTTATACGTTCCGATTTGACTATAGTATAGCGATTGTCTATTTTGCTTTACAGCTAGAGAGACTAATCGTAAGATTAGAAGAGTAATTCTCACCTCCCACCCTTAGCCTCATCCTTTCAATCTTCAGCTCCGGTCCCGCGTGGAAAACGATCTCTTCGTCTGTCGTATTACCGTAACTCAGAAGATGAATCGAGACATTAGCGTGGATCTTTCGCCGTTGGAAGTTTGTTATGTCAATCTGAAGCCATCTACATTTGGGACCGCTATATCCAATGGAAATACTTAAAACCGACTTTAGCCATCTAAACTTGTTACATGTTGTGAAATTCGCATAGGGATTGTGTTTACTGTGTTCCATGAAGACTTAGATATAGTGGATTAAAAAGATCCGTCGTCAAATCATTCGGAATATAAGGCGAGAGAGTGTGCAAAAGAGAGAGAATTAGACCCATTTTGGAACGGAAGAAACTGACGGATCGGTTTATTCCACTTTATGAACGTTAAAGCACAAGCAAATCTTCCGTTCAAAACCTTGTCTCACCATCAAGTCGTACTGAGTTGGCCGCAATGCTGTTGAAAGTGGCACCAGCAGAAAGTCCTTAATGTTTCTTGTTTAGATACTTTCTGATCAGAACTAAATAATAAAGTAAAGTTGTCCATGTTTATTGTTAGCTTTTTCATGCTTTATATTATAGTATTAATAGGCAGTAGGAAGAAAGACTTGACAGAACCCTACCTATGTACAGCGGTATAGCGAGTTGTAACCAGCGTACCTTCTTGGGGTTGATGTCTACCGTGCGTGTCATCTCCTTCCATTCATCTTCGTCTTCGTGTTGTGGAACTGCCACCTCGTCCAGCGTGAGGTTCTTCACTGCAGCAAGCTAAAATTACATGTTATACCTACACACAGCATCCTAGTACAAGCAAATTTTGATGTATTATTGGAGGAAAACGAACGTTGGGAAATCTTTGCAGCGCACTCCGCTAAATACCTACAGTGATACTCTCTTGGAAAAATGCCAGCTTAGGCTAATGGCCGGCGTCGGCTGAAGTTATACGGCGGTTAGCGGAAAGAACTGTGCAGCTCTCTCAACGTTCGTTTTCCTTTTATAATATATTAATGTGAAGCACGTGGTTAAGATTCACTCTGATTTTGTTGTTCATCTTTGCTTATGTATGTATGCTATAGCACATATAGTGAGCCATGCAGAATAGGTTAGTGGCAAAAATTCTGTTATCAACGTTTCGCCTACTTTCAAAGGCTAGTGAATACCGGAATGAGTCGTGCTTGGTGGAAGGGTGTGGCGCTGTCTTTCGTGGTGTTCGAAGGGTTTACGGTAGACGGCGGCCGGGTTACAGTAGCCATCTTGAAGGTTGTCGTGGCGGGAGTTGTGGGCGATCGAGAGGCAGCCGAGGTCGTAGAGTTGTTGTTAGTCTGTGGTGAGAGAGAACGTGCACAGACGGACGGATGTGGTAAATATCTCTTGAGGTCCACTCATTTTAAGCTATGCTGATAGATTTCCTAGGATATCGCAAGCATGAAAAAAGACGGGAGCTCAAAGCTTTTCGTTAAATTTGTTTAATAAATTTTAGAGCAAAATGAACAAGGTTGCGGTGCACTACGAATAATTAATTGTTTTACCTCTTAATTTCATTGGCTTTTTCGCCATTTTTTTGCCAATACTACTATATATGCATGAAAGAAGGGTACTTGTCTCGTAGTCGTCTTTATCGGCCTTTGATCGTAATCTGATATGTACTGTCCCAGGACGAACGACACCAAGACTGCCAAACCGAGTATCGCGATGAGCAGAAAGCCGAGTATGCATCTGAATTCATTAGTTGATACCTTTATTTAGTGATTCTCCACAGATTGAGTGATTTTAAGTCATATGGACTGAGTTGAGGTTGTTTGATAAAGTACGTTAGTACCGAAAATTAATCAACGGCTATGTCAATAAAACCCTCACTTTCTGCAGTGTTCTTTCGGCCTAGATGACACAGAGGAAAAGGCTTCTGACATCGCCGAATCCCCTGAAAAGAAGAAGTAAAGTAGGGTTTAAAATTGTAGAGAAATTATCTTAAAAATATCTTTATAAAATATGATCAAAAGGAGATAGAACCTGAAAGAAGCTTACCGACAGGATGCTTCTCATCTAGGGTTAGACATGGAAGACCCTCTTCACGGGTTAGGGAAGGGGACAGGCGAAGGGACATGAAGGGGAAAGGGGAAGAAGTGATCAACCGAACGATTCCATCTGAAGGAAGCGCGATAGAATGTTTCGAAATTGGTACTTGGGCAGAGATTGCACCACGGAAAACAGTAATCAGCAGAGATATAAGACCCGCTGAGATAAAAAGACAGGATGGCAGCCCGACACAAAAGCAAACGTCGGAAATCCACAGTGGAATCCCGACATTTTGCTTTGCGTCGGGATGCCATCATGTCCTGTCTTTTTATCTCAGCGGGTCTTATATTATACAGCTAAAAGAATCGTGAGCAAGTTTCGATGTCTGCTCAGTAGTCAGAGTAGTCTACTCTCAACTGCGCACACACTAATTGTAAGGAATGGTTTCATCATGAAGTATCCGATTACGATTCATTGTTGGGCAACCTCCAAGTGCTCTTAGGAACAAGCGCTCAGGTGATGCTTGATTAATTTTAGCGATAAATTTGTATTCATAAAGTCAAGTTTGCAAATCTGAATAACTCTTATCGTATATTGCCTTCAGAATGTAAACTAAACCGAGCGAAATTTCACCACCAAACAGCACCTAGTGAATCATTCACCACACAAAATTTCACCGGCCCGCTGGTGAATGAAGCACAACTTACCAGCGGGATGGAGGTCAATACGTAAATTCGAAATGACCGTGAAGGATCGAAGGGAATGAGAGATGAAATGAGAAAAAGAAGAGAACGGTACACGATTCTAACGAGATTGGAAGAGAATACTCACGGTGAAGAAGTGATTGAGTGAAATGAGAGGTGTGAGGGGTTATTGGACAGAACTGGGAGAGGGGCAAAAAAGGGAAGGGGGAGAGAGAAAGAGAGGGAGGGAGAGATTAGGGAGAGCGAGGGAGACGCGTGCATCTTTACAGTCGAGAGCGTGTAGATCCCCTACACGCTCTCGACTGTAAAGATGAGATCTCGCGCCGATTCAATGCGATGTCACAGATATACACAGGGCCTGAGGGGAGAACGGAGAGGGGAGGGAGAGAGTAAGAAAAGGATAGGAGAGGGGAAGAGATGAGAGGATGGAACAGCTATCGGATGAGAGACTGACTAGAGAGAGAGAGAAACACACAAATAATGGAGAAAGTAAAGTGAGAAATGAGCAGTTTAGGCGTTTACTACAATTCGCATTGCGAGCCCTTCTATCAGAATGAACCAACAGTCACAAGAAGTGTCCTTATTCATCCTCCCCCCCCCCATCATCGGTATCCCCCCTGACCACCCGACTCCCTCCAATTTGCCCTCGGGATACGTGCGATGAAGACGGATGGGGTCAGAGGGGACGAGTTGGCAGCTACAGAGATAGACACTAATCACAACGATTGATCATTCGGTGATGGAGGGGAGGAGGGGATGGATAGGGGAGGGATTGTATAAGGGAGTCAGGTGTTGACGCGAACTCAGTACGAACTATAGGAAGGGGAGAATGGTGCTATTATATTTGGGGATATTCTCCCTAGAAATACATGCCATAACGGACTCACAAAGAAACTAGTAGAGAGGAGGATCTCCTAAAACGATTAGCAGGTTTTACCGTTTTATAATATTTCTTCGATTAAGTGCAGCTTGATTTACCTTGCTTATCTTTCTAAATAATAGGAGTCCACCAGTTCATTATTGCATTTGCTCAAGAGGCTAAAGGAACAAGGCATGTTCTAAGATGGCATTCAAGTGAGCCTCACGATGCATGATATTGCTGAGTGAGCAGCTAAGGCAGTGGTGTTCCGTCCACTGCCCTTTCCCTTCTTCTTCTCTCCTTTCCCCACCACCCTCTCCCTCTCTCTCTATCCCTTTTTCCACTAAAACAGTTAGTGATCGACTGCCACAACATTGACACAACGAGCAAGGCTATGAAATGAGAGAGAGTCTCTTTTTGCCCCCCCCCCCCCGCTCTCCCTCTCACTTCCCTCCTTTCATATTCCCTCTCGATCGCCTTTCTTTCTGCCGTGACACGCTGCTTATAGGGTCGGAGACAGGGACACTTCTACTGAATGAGAGAAGAACAAAAGGGAAAGTGAGGAGAGAATGGAATGAATGGAAGTAAGGCAGTCTGGCACCCTTTGAAGTAGGCATTCACTTGACTGCGTAAAAGTCATACAAAGTGAAATGCTGCTGACAGCTTTTTTAGCCTATGAAATATATCATTTTAATAAGCGGCGCCTTAGAACGAAGTTCAGAGTTGTAAGGAGGAAACATTATTTATGGAATGAAAGACGATAGGAATGAGTTGTGGGTTTGTTAGGCATGGGTTGCAGCTTCTACTCAATAGAGATCACTAAGCCAGAGGATGTACTCGTTTATGTAATCTTGGCGAGTGGGAGGAGAATCATATCTACAGGTATATCTGCATCGAACTTTGATTAGAATAACATTTAGACAGTACAGAATGATTTAGTCCGTAATACCCGGAAGAACATTGGGTCCTCGATGAGGGATGAGGAGATGTGAAAGGGCAGAGAAAGGAAGGAGTGATGGAAGGGGGGAAGACGTCCCCGTGTAAATGGTTTAGAGATTGGAGGGAGGGGAGGGGGGAGAAGGGGGAACAGAGGTACTGGGGAGACGAGCAAACTCGTGCTGCGATAAAGGGATGGAGAGAATGGACATCTCCGGTGGTTAGTAACTGTATCTCGCGGACTCATCCCCTCACTCTGCCACCACACGGTAACAGCTGATCAAACGGCCGTCTTCTGTCTGTCTGCAGGTCTGTCTGTTTGTCCCTTTCTCTCGCTCCTCATTGAATGGCTCGCGCAATACTGCACACATACACACAGCGGGTCAATGAGGGGAGAGACAATGAAGTGTGGAATTGCAGGAGATCGAGAGAGTAGCGTTTAAGTTGTTTATTCTAGAAAAGACTCAATCATATAATAGGGTGAACGTGTAGGCGTAGTGAAACTAAAAAGAAGGAGAAGGTTGAGAAGGATGAATCGAAATCAGAATGACCGGGAAATGTATAATTCAAGATGAAGCAATTAGGTAATTTTCAATTATGTTCACATTAGATACGTGTAAGAAATGAAAATTAAGTGCTTTATAGATCAGGTAAACTTGGCAAACTGTCCAACTCAATACCGAAAGTACGAAAAGTTTTAACAAATTTCATGTAAACATCGGGTATTTTTTAATTTCACTATTCTATCAACAAGAAAAATTTCTGTGACATGGAGAAAAAACAAGATGAGATACGCGTAAGCTACATAAGCCCTTTCGACAAGAGGACAAATGACGGGGTGGTGAGAGAATGAGAGAAGTGAACATTGAAAAAAAAAACACTTTCCAGGAATAACCTTTCACTTTTCCGCTTTCTTTATGTGTCGGCCGTGCATTGGCAAAACTTGAGATGTGGCGTGTAAAGAAAAAAAAAACTTGTGGCACTAATAGCAAAAGGCCTTTGACACCATTGCGTGAGCTTTTCCCCTCTCAATGAAAGGGGTGTCATATGCGTACTTGAGACTGTGCAGTGAGCAACCCCTTTGGAGTAGGTAAAGGGGTTCAAAGGGATGCATTAGAAAGGGAATACGATTGCAAGAAGTAGGAGAGCATTTAGCCAATATAGTATATATCTACCAAACAAATACAGCAATATATCCAGGAAGGCATTATTGAAGAATTATGAGTCTCATTGTGCAACATTTACACGATAGCGGGTATAGTACAAGAACCTTTGATTATTAACTGTCGTTGAATATACAATGATTAAAAATCCAGCTCTCGGCAGTTAGATATTATAGATAGATACGTATTTCGACCTAGATCAAGGAGAGGAAGGGAAGGGAAGTAAGGGAAGGGGGAAGAGAACCGGATGAAGTGTTATCATAAATACCAACTGCTTGGTGAGAGAGATGCAGTTATTAGGAGTTTATCGTAGAGGAGAAAGGGCATATCATAAAGTATGGTGAGGAGACTAACACAGAAGGAAGATCATTTATCGGTGTAAGCGACTGTCTATGTATGATTCTCGTTGTAAAACGAGAAAGCGGCATGTGATCCCGGTCTAATTGTAAACGATGCAACGTTGCCTATTTAACGGCGCAGGTCTCTTTGGTACGAATAGCGCAATTAAGTGGAGACATAATGGAAGTTAAGTAGGCATAGAGACTGACTTTGGGCAGCCACTTTTCGCAGGTACTCCCTTCCGAGAAAGAAGCGGGCATTCTCTCCCCCCTCCTCCTCCTCTCCCTCTCCCTCCCTCTCTCTAAGGATGCAAATTGGCAAATCTCCAGACGCCTGTTTTGCGTGGTGACCACGAGAGAGGGAATAGTTATCGGACACAACTGCATAGCAATACTAGAAAATATTAGTGATATCCATGGGTCTTATAGGAAGAAGAATAAAAACTATGATGGATGGAAAAATGGGATGAGAAGAGTGCCAAATAGTGGGGAAGGAGAGAAAGAGGATAATCTGAGACTGTCGGTATACAGAAGAGGGGGGGGGAAATTGATGGAGAGTGGGGGGAGAGGGGGGAGAGAGCAGCTTTCGACAGACAGCCAGCCTTAGGCAACATAGGCCACGGACCGAAAAGGAACTGAAATAGAAGATAAATTGAACTCCTTGAGTATTTTACAATCTCAAACATTTTTAAAGGAGGACGCATTCGGTACCGTAGTCATGTTAATGGGCACTAGTTTGTATAGCGAAAGAGCGGAAGATATAGAAGAGAAAGTAATCGAATCCATCAGGATGCAGTCAGGAATTTAAGATTACAGTTCCGAATGGAGCTCCTTTAACTAGTGATCACGTAACATAGGTAGTGAAATAGTTTTTTTTTTCCAGCTATCCCTAACATAAGCACCATCAATGTATATTGCATATGTCCCCTTCTCCCCTTGATCTCTTTTACTTTCGTACACTCAACATTATCTATTTAGTCCTGAAGACGAGAAGGATACACTACTCTATTGCCCTCCTAAATACATTGATGAAGGCGGATCATCTCTGTTTCATTCGAGTCATTCCACTACTTGACTGTGTCGGGAGACATAAAGGAGAGGGACGAGAGATAAAAGAGGGAAGGAGTACAGATGGTGGAGGGGAGGGGAGGGATGGCAACAGAGGGATACTCGGTCTGAGGGATCACGAAGGGGAAGGTCTTCTTTTTTCTGCTATGGAATACATCACTTTTCTATGATGTCTCACAACCAAAGTTTTGCTCATAGATTAATCAATTAACATAAACGTAAATAATGAGTTGTTCAACCCAGAACTTGAAACTGGAAACCGTAGGCATCTAAAACATCACAGTCGACATGCGAACATCTACATGAAGAATATCTCGCATATGCATCCACCCATCCATCTCAAAATGCATCCCAGCCACTTTTTGTTCGTATTCGTTCCCTCTCTCGTTCCTTTTGCTCTCTGGCGGTTCTTGGTCATATATCACATGCTTCAAGTTAAACTTGGTCTTGCATTACATTTCTTAATATAATTCCTCAAACTATGATCTCTTATAATCTCCCTAGGTGAGCTATGTTTTGAAGAAAAAGGTCACGAATGAAGCAGATAGAGATAATCATTATTCAAGCGTCTAATTGGCAGTCAAATGTTTTCCAAATCTTCTATGCAATTCCCATAACCTTTTCACGGGCTTATTAGCAGAACATGGATTTACTAAATTTATGCGGAAATGCCTCACACTTGTAAACCTATAAGGTGATGATGGAGGGAGCGTTGGGGAGAGTAAAAGAAAGAGCGTTAGCGGGCGGCAAAGGTAACGATAGAGAGAAAGAGAGAGAGTTACGAGGGAGAGGAGAAGGTAAAGAGAATGAAAGCCCTTCTGAATATGCAAGGACGGGCAGCAAAAAGTTGAGGGTTGAAAGGGCTAAAAGAATTGGGGAGAAGGACAAGGGAAGAAGGGACGGGGTAGTGAAGGAGAAGAAGAGTTACTCGAGGTGAAGAGGAGTACGACGACGAAGGGGACACAACGGGGGTGGGGTACAAATACGATTGGCCATTTATGAATGATTAAGACACGACGAACGTGTTATTTCATGCTTTAGGGGGAAGTTCACCGGTCTGAATGCGTACCCTTATCTGAGCTCTTGCCGTGCGACGCATATTCACAATCGCAGTGCCTTTTCGAAGCTTGAGAATCTTTCTTGCAACGTTCAAGAAGGAAAGAAAGAGTTGTGAACGGGGTAAGACTCTACAGACAGCAATACAAATTCACTATGCAGTATTCAGAGAGGCTGACAAAATAAGGAGACATGCAGTGGCACTGATGGCGGGTAGATGATTACGACCATTCTCTTTCATCTTCGCCCCTCCCTCTCCTCCCCTCCCCCTCCCCCTCCATAGATGCCAGCCGCTGATACGGCTACTTGGGGGTCGGGGCACCTGATGAAGATGAGAGAGAGAGAGAGGAGAGAGAAGAATGTGGCAAATTGGACGGGAGAATAATGGGGAGGAAATTAATGAGGTGTGAGGTGAGGAGATGGGAGGGATTCGAGTGGAGAAATGCACGAGATGATGGGGGGGAATCAGCTATGCTTCACGGTATAACAGGCTAATCTCTAAATAGTCATGAGAGAATTAACATAGGCTTACTGTAATGCTTATATATGTGCAGGACACGAATATACTTTTTTCAACTTTATGAGTGTTTCATGCATATTTTGCATTTGTACTAAAACCATTCAAGTTCAGAGGGTGGGAGTGAGAAAGTTTCACAAACCGCATATATGAACTTGCTAAAAGAGTATGGCAAAAAAAAGATTAATGTTGTTGACACCTGTGAATTTACCATGGATGGGCGTTAATGAGTCCTTAGGGTGTGTAAAATATTTATCGTAAGCTCATCCCTTTATTCCTGCCTTCTCCCATTTCTCTCTCCCTCTCCCTCCCTCCCTCTCTTCTCTCCCTCTCCCCTCCTCTTCTCCCTCTCTCACTCTTTCCCTCCGTTCCCTCCGTGTATGCGATCGTGAGAGAATGGAGACTGAGGGAACATGAAGGAAGTGGAGAAGGGGGATAGGCAATACAAGAGGATGGGGATTGAAGCGTCTATATAGTTATAATACGTCAGTGTTCAGATGGCTCACTACGCCTAATTCTCTCACTCTTGCCCAACCGGACTGTGTTGTAGTCTGTTTACAGTCTGTTTACTGACCCATCCCAACCGCGAAGGGCAGCTGGGGCCATGGAGAGTTCATGCTAATATGGAAGGACTGTGAGAGGTGTTGGAGGGGGTGATGGGGAACACGAGTGTTAATATAGTAGAGAAAAAACTAAGATATAATCGGTCCAGGGATCCCCCGATGCCAGGCCCTCTAGA
The DNA here is from genome assembly GCA_900490955.1 of Micoletzkya japonica. NCBI lineage: Eukaryota > Metazoa > Nematoda > Chromadorea > Rhabditida > Diplogasteridae > Micoletzkya > Micoletzkya japonica. The sequence goes on from LS844063.1 coordinate 43,122, forward strand.
TAAACAGCGGAAGTGTTTATGCGCGGAACGATATATTCTTCCCGGGAATTTCGCGAAACTGTTGAAGCGGTTATAGTTGTCACTTGTTGTATTTCTTGTTTTCTTTTTTTGTCATTTCTTGTTTTCTTTTTTTCAATTTGAGTATTTCTTCATAATATCACACTCATGAACGAAATAGACCACATTTGATGCATTATTTTGTCTGATCACAGCTCGGTTTTTTAGATGCAAGATCATAATCTCAATAATGAGCAAAACTGAAAAAGAAAACATAAAAGAAGCTGTAAGAACGCACGCAGCACCCAAACATACAGAATAAATCGAT
>LS844063.1:44742-63609 GCA_900490955.1 Micoletzkya japonica
GTGGGGGGTGAAGTATGATTGGGTGGAGTGACCACTAGGGAAGTACCTAGGGGGGAGGGGTGTTCAGATAGATGGGATAAGCGAGCTTCATGTATCTAGTACACACTGCATGTTTTGTGTGTATTTGTGTAAATAGTTTTCCAATCGGCTGCGGGCATTTTGTTAATTTAAAGATTTTTAACTCTTTCATTTTGTTTTTTTCTTTCATTTTTTCCAGCTCTTCGTATTTACAAATGGCATATTGAATGGCATACCAGAGACGGTATGAGTAGCAGACTGTTATTGACAGATACCGACCCCTCTAACAATAAGAATGACTAGACATTTTTTTCCTGGCTTGGCAGACATTTCTATACATCTACGATCTTCGTGGATACATAAACATCCAAAATACGAAAAATATGTATCTAAAGGATCAGTCATATCACTGAGATCTCGGAGGAAAGAGAAAGCGTGTTATGTAGTTTGTGTTGGTGGCCTAGAGACATATAAAACATGGAAATTGATAACGAAGTGGAAGAAAGAGAACATGCTAAGAACAAAGCCTTGAAAAAGGGCCTTAGACGCTAAATGGTGGAGGGTCCATCTTGTGCAGTGGTCACTATGCTGTACTTGACAGGAAGATGGAAAGAGGCGCGACGGGTAAGCCACCCCCGGATTTAGAAGGTACTAGTCTCCCTATAGGAGGGGGAGAGATTGCGGCAAGAGTAAGAGTGGTTGCCATGCTGTCCTATTCTTCTACAATAATGCGCACCATCTTTATAGAAAGAAATTAAAAAAGAGCAACGAATTGACGCGTGTATTTGGTTGTACCGTAGTACTGCAAATTTATTAACGAAAAATTCCCGACAGTAAGCTCATTCCTACTTTATAGAGTTTGAAAACCAAACCTTTTAATCGCATTATGAGACCGAGAGAGTGATGAGGAGCATGAAAGAATGGAGAGAGTCAGACGATAAATACGCTATGTAATCGCGCTTGGTTTTCAAGCCCTACTACTTTGTCTACACTCTCTTTTTCGCAATACTAGGAATTTAGAATGCTGGAAGCTGGCAACCAGTTCAATGGGCATTGTGTTTCTAGATTTTATGTTGTTGCTATATAGCAGTAAGATAGTGAGAGGTGGTGTTTATGAAGATCCGAATCGTGCCAAAATCTTTCTCTCGCTTTCCCTCGCCTGTGATGCGTCTCCATTCGTCTTCACGCGGGGATTACGGGCGGAGACGCTGAAGAGAAGAATGAGGGGAGATCGAGGGGAGGGAGGGGGGTATCATGGGAAAGCGATGGAGTTGATGTAGAATAGATAGAGGAGAGGCTTCGCGATTCTTGGAGAACAACTTCATGCTTTCTTATCGGAAAGAATATATCTTATTCCCTATGATAAGGTAGTTGTTGTAACATCATAAGTGATGATATCATAACCCTTCTTATAGTACAATTATTAGCAACGAACTCTCCATTAGACATTGACGAAGCAATTACTTTTCTTCTCATTACAGTTACCATGCAAATTACCGTCGGAATGAGCATGGAGTGCTGTCCATTGGTGGCTAATGATCCATCCTCACTCGTCAAGTGTTTTCACAGTCTAGAATACCTCTGTTCACGGAGAAGGGGACGTGTTGGGATAAAGGGACCAACGGGAACATGGAGGTTTTATTGAAGGAAAACGAACTTTGGGAAATCTTTGTAGCTCACTCCGCTAAATACAGTGAAACTCTCTTGGCAAAATGCCAGCATAGACTAATGGCCAAGTTTTACGGTGGTTAGCGGAAAGAACTGCGCAGTTCTCTCAACGTTCCTTTTCCTTTAATAATATTATTCTCTTCATCGAGTCAGTCATTCAACCATGAGATTCCACTCTGTCACGTCGTCTTGGTTCATAACAAGAGGAACATAAGAGACTAGGAGGTGAGCGAGCATTTGCGGAAATTCGGACATTAGTGTAGATACTTCAGTGAAGATGTATAAAGATGTTCAAATAAAGACGCAGACTTAAAATATAGTAGCGACAATTATTCAAGCTTACAGAACGCTATGCTCTTACTGATGCAAAGTCAATTTTGATAAAAAATAATACAGTTAGTCCCTTGTTTAAAAAATCATTAATGCGTTTCTCGATACGAGTGATCTCTCTGCCTTCTCGAAAAACGTGCATGAAGCATGTGACTATGGTCTGTGAATGAACGTCGTTAAGCGTTTATTGAAGAGCATTGTTGAATAGGCGAGGATAGACCAGAAGGAGAATGAAGAGAACAGACAGCTAGCACATTCCTTCGATATGAATCATTGTGCAGAGAATTAATTCCATATCAACCCCCCAACCCCGAATCCCACTACGCGTACAGCGTAGATAAAAGTAAATATACTGGAATAAACCGATCCGTCCGTTTCTTCCGTTCCAAAATGAGTCTGATTCTCTCACTTTTGCACACTCTCTCGCCTTATATTTGGAATGATTTTCCGACGGATCTTTTTAATCCACTATATCATCTTTACCTTTTATCTGTATCTTTACAACTTACTTTGTGTGGAGGATGGGGTTGGGAAATTCACATCACTGTTTGGGAGTGAGTCAAAAGCACAGTGTCCTAAATGTTAATCGAACGAGCCAAAATACTTGGGATACGGTGTTTACCGTGCGAGAGTTCCTACCGAAATCAGGGTTACTTTTCGGCATCCCGTTCGCTTAACATTTTCACTGTTGTCAGAACACTGTGAAAGGATTCAATTGAAAATATTCACCGTGTGAGATGGCTACAACTACAAAAAGGATGTGTAAATCGAACTCCTTCAAGTCCCCATAGAGGTATATTTTCATGCTAGTCAAGATCCTTTCAGCCTTTTCCTACCCTTGAGATACCTACATCATCATATGTTAAGATGACAGCGATAAAGATCCAGTTCCATTTTCAGTTTTGCCCCTCAGGAGTACCTATCCGTGGATTGGGGTGCGGATCGACAGGAGACGCATTTCATGTAGTAGGAGTTAGGGAATTCAAATCTTCTTCAAACAAAAAACTCATTCAGTCCGAGGTGACAATGAATCTTGAGTATTCTGTTGATAACCGTTACGGATCCTTGATTGCTTTCCTCGTACGTCAAGTCTTGAGAGAGGAGGAATCTTCTTTTTTGTTGGTTGGTGTATTGCAAAACGATTTTTTTAAATTGGCAGCTGTTGCAATATGCGTACTTCCCTACTGCATGCTCCGTAATAAAACGATTCCTTCGCAGTTAGTGCTATTTCTCACCTTCTGTTTCTGCCTAATGCAAATGGACCAAAGCACAGAACACATTACTTAGCGAGGTTGTCTTTTACGATATTTTCGACAAACTTACCACTGAAATGGAGTTGTCACCGAAGGAATGCCTTCACATTTAACGTTGTTCCAGGTCTATCAAATGAAAATCTATCAAATGTAGACGAATTAGAGATTCGAATCAGAAGAAAAGATTATGATTGTCGTGGAGCCCTCTCTTCCCATTCACTTTCCCCTGCTCGTTGTTGTCTCTTCAATGCACTTATGAAGTGGAACGCTATTAGCCACGATTCTCCACTTCTTCCCCAGTTGTTCTTCCAGTATGAGAATGCGGAACAAACAAAGTAAAGGGTGTTCACGAGATGTTAACTATCGGGGAAACATGTCCCCCCTGAAAGTTAGGTTAAAAAAAGTTTCCGTGACTTTTTTCCGAAAAGCTAGAGTCCTGAAAATGATCGGGAATACAGTAGACAATTGTAAACTTTTCCCTATGTTTGAGTTCGAGGCTTGATCAGTGCTGACATTGGATAGGGTTCCTAAGGAGGGGTTGTTTGATAACACTGAATCTTTCTCAAAATATATTAACTTACTCGTTGCCAGTAGGAGGTGTCAAGAGATCTAGAGTAGATCTGTTGAAGTAGATGACTTGATCCACATTTGGTGCTCCGACCACGCGCGAGCGAGACAGGAAGGAAGGCTTATTGTTAGAGCACGGGGGAGTAGTTCCAAACGAGGATGAAGAGGACTACTCAAGATCTCTTGCCACCTCGAACTGACAACGGATGAAGAAGGTGAAGTATTTTATTAGCTTTATGCATCAAAATAACGGCCGATCGGCTACCTCAAAATGATTGCACTATTCGGGTTGCTCCAGGGCAATCGAGTTGCTCACTATTATTTCTTTCATAGTTCCCATTGTGTGTAGCTCGCTTTGCCATGGACCTGAGCGTCAGCGCTTGTACATATCTTGATTGAACTCTTTTCCTCTCTTCCCCTCTCCCCTCCGCCCTCCGTCTCCCTGTTCGTTCTCCCTGAATCCTCTCTAGTCGGCATCCTTTTATGTCTTTCTCAACTACTACGCCATCGTGTTATCTGTATATAAGCGACGTTCCTTTGTTCCTCAAAGCCGTCGTGAAAATGTTCTTCTCCTTCTTCCCTCCCCCCTATTCTCTCCCTTTTACCCCTCCTCTCCCTCTATCCCCCCACCCTTTAGCAGGTTTGCCGTTCCAAGTCGGTTGTTATCACAATGGAATCGCCTATCCCTCCCTCCCCCATCCCTTCCCCATTTAAGCTCCTCCCATCCCTCCCATTCTCTCTTAGTATTCACTCCTCCTTTCCTCCCTAAAAGAGACTCCTCATTCTCTATCCTGTTCATTACGTAACATTCCTACGCAAGTGCTTATTTGTTCGGTTGATTACCTCTATCCATTAGTGCTTCCACGTAGACAACCATCCATGTAGGCATCCTTCTGGACATCCATCTGGGTATCCATCCGGACATTCATCCAAGCTACTTTCAGAATGCTGTCCCTCCGCCTTTTCGCCCTCTTCCTTATCGCCGTCGCTGCCACTTCCGCCCTTCCCCTGTCTCGTACGTTCAGTTTGCGATAGCATGCGCCTACCGTAACCTCACCATCCATCCATCTGTGCATGAGTCTAGAAACGAGTGCTTTTCTATCCACACGCACGACGAATCATGCTGTGTACAGGAAAGCTCTAAACGGATATGTAGGTATTATTGGAGGAAAAGGAACGTTGAGAAATCATTGCAGCGCACTCCGCTAAATACAATGAAACCTTCTTGGCAAAATGCCAGCTTAGGCTAAAAGCCGGCTCCGGCTGAAGTTCAACGCTGGTTAGCGGAAAGAACTGCGCAGCTCTCTCAGCGTTCGTTTTCCTCCAATAATACGTAGGTACAGTCGGTATTGTTACCCCTTCGTTGGACTGACTGTGAGGGTCATTTGGCAGAAATGGTGTGCGTGATGTTGTGGCCACTAGAGTGTCGACTTAAGTCTCAAAATCCCGATAGCTTAGGCCCCGAACTAGCCATCTACTATCGTACGGGGGTATGTCGGCCGCTTTCAGAGGTCGAGGGTTCGGGAGAGGAGGCTACAGCCATCCACGAGGGATCCGGCGAAAAGGCCGAGGCTGGTACGTACAATTACGGTATTTAGTTATCGTATTCCCTGCGAAATCGTAGGCGCACGTAAAGTAGCGGAAGGTGTGTTCTGCCCCGAGGCGAACGAACTGGAAGAGAGAAAGAGTCGGCGCGATTGCATCTGAGCACGCATCTGGGCAGGCATCCGAATGGATTGTATTTTTAGCCGCCGCCACCGACAATGCGGTCGAGTCGAGCGGTGAAGAGGCCGAGCAGAAGCTGACGCTGGCTCAGGCTGGTGAGAGATCAAAGATCACACTGTGGAGATCAAAGATCAATCTAGGAAGATCAATTATTCAAGAGAAATTTGCAGAGGCTATCGAGGGCAGCGGCGAGAGCAGCGACGCGAAGGCTCTGACTGAAGGTGAGATTGAGGAGATTGAGGAGGGGGAGAGAGGGGAAGGAGGCACAACATTACGATCCACGATGAGTGGGCAAATTAAGAGAGTGGAGGGCATGAAAATCGGAGAGAGAGATAGTAGCCATCGGAAAAAAAGCAGGGAGAGGATGTAGCTGACCCGGGGGGATACAGGGAAAGAATTAGCCACCGTCGTTGGGAAGAAGATGCGGAAGAGCCTTACATACAGAAAAACATGTATTAAGGATTGAATGTATTGGGAGCAAGCTCGGAATACACAAATGTATACGCACGAATACATAGGACCCCTCCCAGTACATTCATTGTATTCTGCTGTATACACCAATGTTGTAAGGGTCTCTTTTAACGCATTCAATGTATTCCATATTATACATATTTTTCTGAGTGTATGAGCGAAAGTACGACTGAATAGAGGCGCGAACCGAACAAGAAACGGCGTAATGGCCGACTGCCGGTTCCCATGCAAGTCCCCCCTCTGATTGCGAGCTACCACTCTTTTTGTCTCTGCCGTTCTACCACTTTCCACGGGGGAACAGCCTGTCCGGGAAGCGATGGAGAGAAAGTGATGAATGGTTGGGAAGGTTCAAGGACACACTTAAAATAGAAGAGATTCGGTTCGCCAAGACTCTTAGTGGTTAGGTGTGTGGTTCGACAATGAGACGGTTCCTTATTGGGCTTAGGTGATCAACGATTATACAACACCTTTCAAGGACGTTGGAAGCCCCTATAAAGGAGCCGTACCACGACCTATTCGTTCTTTACGTCATTCTTTAGATCTAATCATCCTTATCGGGTATTCTGAATCTTATGCGATTTCATTCACTCTCCGCTGAGTACTGAAGGTGCAAAGAGCAAAGCGCTTTTCACAAAATTGGATATACTAGCTGACAGTTATGATATACAGCTCCCATTCATTGCCAAATTGATTTTTCACGTTGTTCCGATCATTTTAACAAAAAGAACGATGGGAAAAGATGAGCGGAAAGGCCTAAATTGCATATCAGGGTAGCCCGCGAATTCAAAGTGCTACCGTACTCGTGGGCCGGCTCCTTTAAAGATCAGTCACTGGGGCATATTACGTGAGAAAAAGTTGGAGGATGAAGGTTTTGAACCACGAAACTGCTGGGACAAGAACACATAGAGTCGATAGCCGAACTCCAATGAGTACAGACACCGGTTTACCTTACTCCCAGACCCGATTGTACTCTCTCAGGTTCGGGTGAATCCGCGTAGAAGAAACGCCGTCCTCCATTCACACTCTGACACTCGTCACACCGCAATTTCCATTTTATCAGGGCAATACACTGTGATTGTAGTATATATACAACCCACGCACCTCGGCCTCGACTCATACACACTTCCATGTCATATTTATTGGATAAATCATCTTGCGACTTCTTTGAACGTTGTGTGGTAGATGTGATCGAAATTTTAAAATGAGTGAACTAAATGGTTATGTTTGACACATTGCACATAAACGTAGCATTCTATCACGTAGAAATTAGGGAATAAACTTGAACATGACTCGCAGTTCTGATTCGGCCCGTTCTCAACAATCTATCTGTTCTGGACAATGATTTTCCCTATTGTCGTATGCCTTTCCAATCATTTGGTTATTTCGTTAGATATCTGTCTAGTTTTTCAGTTCGCAAAAATTTTCTTACGCACCGTATTTATCCGTCCATCTAGAGCGAGTATGCATAAGAGCGTTTCGTCTTTTAGCTTACAAAGCAAGTCTCGCCTATGCGAAAGGTTCTTAACTCTCAAGGATTAAGATATTTCAGAATGAGACTTATCTTGGTAGCGTGGATTCTCTCAATTGTTTTAGCCATCTCCTCCGCCAGCATGGTATGCTTGCTTTTCCTTCATATTTTACAATTGATTATATATGCCGCAATTGTCTATGAAAAACAACAATGATTATGCCGTAATTATCTACGGAAAAAAGAGATCATAAAAAGAAAAGATGCTATCTTTGCAGATTCCGCGCAAGGAAAAGAATCAGGAATACAGAAGAAAACTTTAATTGGTTTTAAATGTCAAACCAAATGATATCAAATGTTCGAAAATTTCAAAGATTCATAAGTTTACCGTATCACGATTTCGATAAAGACTGCTATTGTGTCCGTGTGTGTCGAAGATACGGGAGAGGATTGTTTATTAGGGGAAGCCAGGAGATAATAAAGAGGGGACAGGAGAGGGGAAGGGAGAGAGAAGGCTTGGGGGGAAGTCGAGGGGAGTCGACAGAGAGTAGTAGATCTTCCATGTAAGGGAACGACAGGCAATAGGGAAGACCGGGGGAAAGGTGTAGGCAGCGCCAGTGGCAATGTGACGGGAACCAAGGCTTAGACAACTTCTAGGCTACGACCTTTGCCCAACATCTGCAATAATGTGTTAGGTTTCATAACAAATCATTCGTATTCTGTTCAGCGATTTTCGGTTTAAACAGTATATATTTTGGGGGCGAATGTTGTCTGTAAGAAGGTTTATGAGTTTTCCTCTCCTCTTTCGCACGTGTTTTCTTTCTCGTTTTCCTACGTATTGTCATGCAGATCAATCTATTATGATTCAGCCACATGCTCCGCTTCCTCCAATGCTATCCCCGTTCTCCCTCATCGACCGCCATCTACGCTGACCTCATCTCATTCATCGATTCGCTCGAATGTGAGACAGCGAGGGTGCGACGCGCCATCAAGGTATTATGGACGAAAACGTTCCGTCTACAATTTCATTCCTACTTCGTCTGCACTCTCTTCGCGCCGCTTCGCACTCTTGTCGGGAGTAGGAATGAGTTTACTGGCGGAACGTTTTCCTCAACCATATTATCATTTGACTTCAGGGTCATCCGTACGTTTAATGTGGAGAATTATTTCGAGATAAATTGCTCAGTTTGAAACGGAGCTCACCATTATTTGAAGAGATAATCTCTAAATAATATTGAACTATTTTTTACTATGTCCACCAGCAAACCTTTTCCAAACGCGGGGATTAGAACCCGCGGCTGCCGAACAACAACCAACTCTCTTACCACTATACTATCGAGGCAACCGCTCACCACTGCTCATTGCTCACCCATAATCACATCTGCTCCAGTGAGCAACTCTCGTCTAGTTCATTCTAATTTTCCCTCTTCCCCCTTCCGCGGTCGACAGGTAGATCAACGTAGAGGAGGAAAATGAGGTAGCGAGTGAGTCTCGCAATTATCTCAACAATATCGGTAGGTCAGAGAGTGCGAGAGAGTGCGTAAAAACAAGACAGTAAAAGAGAGCATCAATCTAGTGATCAGTTTCGCTCTCTCAAAAATACATGCTCTCTCGCCAAGAACGAGAAGCTCCGAGATAATGACTAGATTTTCTGAGCTCAGATCGCTGACCATTATCTTAGCTAAATAATGGGTAGCTAACGTTTGCCCCCCTCTTAGCACATTGCGACCCCGTAGAGCGTATTTTAGACATTCCATCAATTTTGTCCTTTTCAGAAGATATATGTCTCCAGTCCTCCAATAAACTATGCCTGCTAATCAGGCCGATTGCGCGCTACAGTATTCACGAAATGACATTCGTATTCGCGCGGTCCCTGAAGAGCAATGTAACTTTGCATATAACTTCTCCCCTAATCTAAACAGTGGGGAATGGCGGGAAAACGATGTAAATGTAGGATTGTAAGCTTTCGACACTGCTCTTTCAGATGAGAATAAGAAGCCAGGGGGTTAAAAAGTGCTCAGAGGGGCCCTTTAATCGTCTCTATATGGTAAATAGGGGTGGGGAATCCATTTCCGATTGTTAAAATGTCAGAATTTTCACTAGAAGGGCAGATATCGAGCTCGAAATTAAAAATAATCGAGATTATCTTGACAGTATTTGAGCTCAGATTTTCCCCACATTAAACGTGCGGCAGGTCTTCTGATTAGCCATGCTTTAATGTGTTATATATATATATAAATTCTCAGTTGATCTAAACTTGAACTCGTAAGCTTGTAGGTCTGGTAGAATATCATTTCGCATAACGCACGGGTCGCTACCGTATCTACTGGTCTGCCGCATCCACACACGTTTGTAATGCATCTAGGGAGACGCATATTTAGGAAACGGCTCAATTGATAGGCTAGATAATTTACTGGTTTGGACAGAGACAGAAAAGAGTATTGCTATCTTAGACCGTACCTTGATTAGAAAAAAAAACGTTGCTGTTGTCAGTGGCGTCCCCGTCACGTGTCCCTCTACCTCACCACCTCCCACCAACGACTTCTCGTCATCAGAAAGAGCAAGAGGGCGCCCATCGAACGGCAGTACGATCTCAACACACTCTGCGCCATTCTACCCGGTTAGTCTGCTTTATGTTCTTCTTCAAAATCGATTGTGTACATTGTATACTTCGTCCAATTTCGCTGGGAGAATACCATGTGTATCAGATGTTGGTGGGGTGCTAGGTTGGGCACTGCAATTTTTTTAAAACTTCTGATTGTTGCACCACATCCCCGCCCTTCCCCTTCCCAAGAAAGTCTACGGTGACTTACGTTAATACATTAGGAAAATGACTGTCTACGCAGCGCTCTATTGCGAAAGTCTAGCCTTTGAGAGGCACAGCGTTCCTCCCGGTGAAGAATATGTCTAATAGCGAATTGATCACTTTTTTGAATTTCCTCAAGAGCCAATCTCCACCAAAATTTCAGAGCTTATGGAACTCACGGTAACGAACTTAAGTTTATAAATTCATAATTTTTGGTTCACTTATTCGCCTACAGGATCAAATCCAGTGTGCGGAAATCGCCATTCGCTGTTAGAACGCTTGGAATGCTGTGGAGGGTGCTTGCGGTGAAGTCAGACATTCGATGTTATCCATTAGCTGGATCTGTCTCTTTTCCTGCCTATTTCCTACCCTCTTCTCGCTTCTCCCTCCCTCTCCTTCTTTCTTTGCACCACCAGAGAACTGCCATGGTGTTCGCATTGAAAGTGAATGCAAGGGAGATGAGAGAGAGGAATAAGAACGTGACGATGTTGTGTTGATGGGGGAGCTTGCAAAATAAATTTATTAGCTAAATTAGATGATAGGCTATTTTATCAATTTTTAGCCTCCTTATATCCTCATAGTAATGACAGACTAACAGTATAGTACGTTGTAATTAACATTTTTTCTCATGACAATTTTCCCGCGCTCGTGAGTACATTCCTACAGTATGAATCCTTAGCGAAGCCTAATTTTAGCATTTCCATTTTTGGCTTGGAAGACATTTACGATTACAACTTCAATCTAAATGTGGACATGGCTTCCTTCTAGAGAGAGTCAGATTTGATGGGCAAATAGTTAAAGAACTAGATTTTCTCGTCACGTCAATATGCCTCCCACAGCATTCCGCCCGATGAAGAGTGTGTCTAATAGCGAATTGATCACTGTTTTTGAATTTACTCAGCAATGGCTGAACAAAAATGAGCGTCTTGAACTCATAGTAACGTGATATCAATCAACGTCGTCCATGTGGGCGGATGGGGCACAGTGTTCTGACAACAGTCAAAATGGTAAGCGAATGAGATGCCGAAAAATAACCCTGATTTCGGTAGGAACTCTCGCACGGAAAACACCGTAACCGAATCATTTTGGCTCATTCGCTTAACATTTAGAACACTGTGGGGGTACCCGTCTCTAGTTCGTTTGGGGCCAGTCCGGAATGATAGAGCCGTTGTTTATCCTATTGAGAGGGGAGGACGCACTGTCTGCAGAGCAACAGACAATGAGAACTCTCTGAGGAAGGGCTCTGAACGGTTGGGGGGGGCACAGGAACAGGAATAGCACAGGACAGGGCAGCCGTACTCTCACTTGCTAACTTGCTCTCTTTTACCTCCCACTCTCTATTCTACTCTCTCTTCTCTCTCTTCTCTCTCAATCCAAAGTCTAAGCAGCTCACTAGAGATGACGGTGTTTTCGACTCAATCTTGTCTTCCCGTTCTTGCTCTTATGCAATGGACCCAATGGGTCCAGAAATGGAGGGTGTAAGAGGGAGGGTAAGAGGTACGAGATGTGCTCGACTATGGGATACGAAGCTACGCAAGGTAACGGATACCTCGGACTGAGGACTGTTCAGCAAGGATCGTCTATATTTCGTGCATGATCCCTTTCTGAAGTGGCCCTATCATGCAAGGAGGATACATGGACAGAACTACCGGCAATAGTTCCATATGGGGATACCACTTTACTTACTGGGTGTATACACAACGTTCTAAATGTTAAGCAAACGAGCCACGAAGCCTGTGATAAAATGATTTCCGTGTGAGAGTTCCTACCGAAATCAGGGTTATTTCTGGGCATCTCGTTCGCTTAACATTTCCGCTGCTGTCAGACCATGTGTATGATTAGCCGAACAGCAAGGTTTCCGATAGAATAAGGCACCTACGAATTTAAAGTTTAAACAACATCGGAATACTATTTTTCCCTGTTATTATCGGTGGTACTTTCCTTATTCTAACCTCTCTGAGTCGTGCCGTAGATGAGAAAAGTTCCCGAAATTATTTAAATAGGGTTCATTCCGTATAACATTATTTGGTCCTTCAAGTGCTTCTAGTTTCGCTGAATTGGTACCTACCAATGTTAGATGATGCAAATATATGACCCAGCAACTACAAAAGTGCCCACCAATGAGACACACGGATATTCCATTCCTGGAGTCATAAAATGGCCGTTTGGTCCCGGATCTGCCCAGTCGAGATCAGCTATAGATAGTGTGAATGACTAAGAGGAGGGGGGAAGGAGGGAGAGATAAAACAAGTAGACGGGAGAGAATGGGGGATAATAAACATCGGCAAAGGGAAAGACGAATTAAAGTGGAATAAGGGGGTATTGATCGGGATATGCTGAGCTGAAAGGTGCGGAACATAATTTGAGAATTCAAAGGAAAGTTATGCAAAATGGTATCAAACACATACTTTCAGTGGGGACCTAAATAATAATTTAATTTGTCACAATGTCAGCTCCATTCTCCCAAGTACTACCCCTTAACTCCTTAGGTGCAGTCCGTGAGTGTTCGTCTGTCGTTCTCCTCTTTCCCCATGACCAACTGACCGTCTCCTTCTCTCATCCCTCCACTTCCATCGAATGGCGCTCCTGGATCGAACGCCATCTGGGAGAGAGTCAGTCAAACAGTTTGTTAATCTATTTTCTACAACTACAACTATTTTACTTGAAAAACTATTTTACTTGAAAAAAAACATAGGTACCTAAAATTAGGCTAACGAACCCAATAACATTTAATGAAGGGGTTCACTTTATTTGTGGTGTAATCGGCAACATTTTGGACAAGGAAGGAGCTGAGAATGGCAGAGAAATGAAAGTGAAGAGTATACCTAGTGAATGTTGCAGCGACGATAGTGAGTGGCCTTCGACTGCAGCACACTCCGGGAAGGAAGTCAACGACGTTCCTCGACCACGAGGCCGCCATCTTCGTTCTGGTTGGGCCTACTTCTTTCCTTCTTACTGAAATGAGGTGCACCCGCATCCTATTTTTCTATGGGCAATGATTTTCGAAGATACGTCAAACTAAATGAGGACGAAAAGGAGTCAGGTTTGGAAGAGTTGCCTGATTGATCTGGTTTAATTTACAAATAAGTTGGTGAGGATAGAAATGAGTTAGTTTAGAACGGTCGCGTGACTATCTACGACGAGCGGACAAACGCCGTTCTGCATTCGGCTCCGTTGGGACATCTAGAGGTGAATATCAGGGGGTGGGTGGGGGGGGGCGACGGTGAGCACAGTTGTTCGGCTGTTCGGATCGTTCGGGTCGAGTGAGAGCTTGTCACAATTTCGCGAAGTTTTAAGACCTTTTATGTTTTTTTCAGTTCGCAAAACGTTAATCATGAATGCGATAAAAATTATAAGCGTTATCGTTTTAGCAGAAATATGAATACTTTTTTTACAAAAGTGATTAATGATTTGAATGTATTTACTCATTTTCGATTCTCCCTCTTGTTGTAGCTTTGTCATTCTATCTGTTTCCTTCATCCTATTCGTCGGTATGTCGTGTATTTGCCTAAGCCACGTTTAGCCTAGATAAACAGGCTTGGTGCTAACGTAAGTGCAACATACCGCTGCTTTATTTATTCACTCCTATATCTCAGAAATTATTATTAGCACAAAAGTCATCGTTCTGACGAGAAAATGATAAAGCATATAAAGAAGTGTAGAGTGAAATGGAGTAAATAATATTAACTGAGAGCCATGATAACCAAATAATGAACGAACATTACAGGTGGTGGCAGGCGTGGAAGATTCGTTGTACGTCTCTTTCGACTATCTGCAGTCCAATCCGGATGCATACTACTCCTTTGACTGCTCGCACGTCGAAGAGGTTCTCGGGAGATTTCGGACAATCAAGTTGGAGGTACCTTTTTCTCATTGTTCAATTAATTCTCTTAGATGTTTTGAGTAATCTGAAAGAGAACAGGCTTCGAAGAATTCTAATTCATATTTTTAACTTTTTAGAAGACCATGCCTTCGGTTTGAAAGTGCGACATTTCAGAGGAATCTTAGCTGCGAGCTCTTGTGCGGCAGTCGGATGGGACGAGTGGGATAAGGAATATTTAGTGTTCGAAGGATTACAACATACTCGGTGTGTACATAGGAAATAGGACTGGCTTTCCCTTTTAAAAGACTTAATCATTTTCGTATACAATTTTTTTCGTTAAGGCTTACACAGTGAATTTTTTTAATACTATACATGTGTAGCAAGATCACGCCGACGTATGGCTTTTAGCAATTGTCGTAGCCTAATAGTCACGCGAAACAGAAAGTAGGAAAAAATATCACTCTTTTCTGGCAACTAATGCTTTCAAATGTTAACTTCTGCCATGTACCTAAGTTGCTTTGCGAACGATTGTAAATTTCTGATATTCGTGCTTGTTTTCAGTGAGTTTTATTGCTTACATTTTCTATCTTGCCATGTTTATTTTGTATTTCTTGCGAAGTACAAAAATAAACGTTTTCTTATTATCCTTCTTATTTTGATGTTGTAAAGCATGCTTTCGTGTTGTGCAGTTTATATTCTCAGCTTTAGATGTGCCCATTCAAGCGGATGAAATGGGTGGCTTTATAGCCAAGGAGTGGGCATGAGTGGAAGAGGGGTGGGTCCGCTTGAGGGTAGTAGGCTACGGGATAGCGCTATTAGGACGGAATGCCGCCAGCGTTGTTGGGAGTTAAAAGTGAGACAATTTTCTTGGCTTAGCCATGTTTTGATAACGTGTCATATGCTTTTGCTCATCGTTCTCCAGCCGCGGACGACCGATGGCGCAAGTCAACGAGAAAGCTGTCGATGATTCCGAAACCACCGCGAGTCGATGACACGCCTAAGGTTGTATGGAGGCGTTTTGTGGTGATTAAGGAGTATTCACCAGAGAGTATTCAATTTAAGAGTACAGTCGCTCAATGTGTTTTATAACATTTTGTTTACTAATTTTATAGGGTCCAACAACCTAAATTTAAAAAAGTCACTCTTTTTATGTTATCTGTTAGCTGTTACATTCCCATAGTACAAAACAGAGGCAGTGGAATTGCAAAAGGATAGAGTATTTATTAAAGGGACATGGAAGCCGAAAAAGATTGGCTTTCATATGAAAGTTTATCGACTAAATAATATAAAAACCAAAATCAGAGTGCACAAAAATGTCTACTTCGCGAGATATCCTAAAAATCCTTTCCCAGCCAAGGCGCAGTCTTACTGCGTTTAGCGCATAGTAACGAGGCAAATGGCATCGAGCTATTCCCGGAACAAATAAATATTTCACGCTCCAGAAATTTTTTAAAAATACTTTTCAAAGGCTATTATGTTTATTATCGTCTAAGAAACATATTTTATAAGTATAACCATACTAGATTTCAAAAAATTTCTCGCTTCCATGTCCCTTTAAGTCTTAAGATCGAGCCGATTCGCCTGCCTATCATCACTGCCACGCTGTCAACGTCGTCCTCGTACTTCTCGTTGTATGCTGAACGGCAGAAGGATAGGGAAGAACTTCATCTTCCGCCGCTTCTCCCACATCAACTGCATCTATCGGAATTTAGAGAGTAATTTCCTTTGTCTGTATATTTTTTCCTTTGTCTATGTATCAAACCACGCAAGAATTTAACACGTACAGGTGGACACCATCGTGTCGTAATTGGAAACATACCTAGCCTATCGCAGAACTAGCTCAAGTATCGCGCAAGACGCTCATAGGTAGCTTACCTGTTACAAAAAAAAGCAAGGAGGAATCTTAGATTTTACTGAATTATTCAGCTTCGCAGCAGTGAATGCGCACTATGAACACGAACGAGCGGCGTACTTGACCAGCCTGGCAGAGGAAGCGTCTCTTAGGTAATCGTGGATACTTACATTATTTTTTCTCAATGCGAGACTTTTTTGTCTTAGATCTCAGGCGGAATGGTTGTCAGAACGAAAAGATGGGATGCAGGAACAGTGCGATCGGGCGGCAGCGTTATGCGAAAAGGTTGGATAATTTCTTATCTCATTTTTGGCTGCAGGTAGCTATGCAGTTATCACATTTACACGTACATCAACTAAATATTTGACTAAGAAATATTATATAACCTACGATACTACTTTATCAAAAGGCTTTTCGATACAATGTACTTTTTCAGTACGGCAATGATCTTGAGACATCATTCATGAAGATGATCGAGGAATTCGCGCACGAACAAATGACGTTGAGCTGCGTACTTTCTCAACGACACGCTGACCGAGAAGAGTCCAAGAGGCAAAAGTATGGCTTCGAACTTCTTTCTTCATGTTTCTTTCTATTTCTTCATTTTCACTCTTCACTCTTCCATTTTGCTAATCACCGCATGCAGAGCGATTGCTGCAAACTTTGGCGCATACGCGGACCTGATGGACTGGAGGATTCGACGAGAAAAGTTGAAAATCAATCAGCTCTCCGAAATGTTGGCAGGATTAGCTTGTAAATAAATCTGCACTTATATTTTCTTTGATTTTAAAGCATTACAATATCTGATATGCGTAGGCATTGAGCTAAATGAGCTAGCGTTACATAGAAAGTGACATTGTTTCCCCCATTAACTATCGTACTGCGAGAGTATTTTGCCGAAAATGTGAAAAAATGTGGGAAAATGTCACATATTTCGACATTTTAATTCTAGCGCCCTCCGCACGCAATTTTGTGAGCTCTGGATGCTTCCATAATTTTTTCGGCCCTTATTTCCTACTAGCAATAGAAACGAAGGCTCAAATCAGCGATTTGAGCTTGTATGATGACGGAGACACCTGGGAGGAGAAGAACCGCGCGGCAAGCTGGAGAGGCCTGATCTTGGGTAAAATCGAAAATTAGAGGATGAAGACAATTGTTTCTATGTTTCCTCTCCTCTCCCTCGGCTTCTCCTCCGGCCGCAGTCCTCTCCAGCTTGCCGCGCGGTTCTTCACCTCCCAGGTGTCTCCGTCATCATACAAGCTCAAATCGCTGATTTGAGCCTTCTTTTCGATTGCTAGTAGGAAATAAGGGTAGAAAAAAATTATGGAAGCATCCAGAGCTCACGAAATTGCGTCTTTGAACTTCTGAAATACGTTTTGCAAAGATTTACTAATGAACAAGCAGACATTCATAATTTTAGGTTTGTTATATATTTTTATATTTTTTCCATTTGACGACGGTTCATTCACTTTCCGAGTCACAGCATTCCAAGCGTCATAATAGCGAACGGCGGTTTTCGCGCATAGGATCCGATCCTATAAGTGAACCAATCATAGAATATTTATGAATTTAAAAGCTTAAGTTCACCTCTATGAACTCAACAAGCACCGAAAATTTGGTGTAAATTGGTTTACTCATTCTTGAGAAAATTCAAAAATAGCGGTCATTTCGCTATTAGACACATTCTTCGCCGGGCGGAATGCTGTGGAGTAATTCTAGCGAAAGATAGCGGGCACTTTACGTGGCCAACTGCACTGAGCAAGTAGACCGCAATGTAGTAGACACAGACGAGACTTATGACGAGGAAGAGGACGAAGGCGGTAATGAGAAGGGAGAGTTCACGACGGAAGCGACGGGCGGACGAGGCGACGGAAGGGACGCCGACGAAGGCTTTTCTGCACGCGAAAAAAGGGTTCCTTGCGAAAAACACCCCTCATATATTCTCAAAGACCCCTCCTATTATCTCAAAAACACCCCTCATATTTGCTCAAAAAGCTCTTTCCCGCGCATCAACACCATTTTTTCCATTCATTCTCTGTGTTTTTGAGTCATTCGATACCTACCGGCCGTTCTTTATGATGGTTCCGCCAATGATTGGATAACAAGTGGAAAAGACGATGATAGATGCGAGAATCGCTGCACGCTCCGAGTTCTCCTACAAGATGTACGAAATGCGCTGAAAATTGCACGAGATTATGTTTCGTTTTATTTTGATATACCTCATAATCATTGTATTTTACGTTAAAAAGTTGCTACTTATGCCAGTATAAATATAGTGAAAGAAAAGTATCCGTCAGTGCATCGTTACGAATCCCAGGCGAGAGAGTGTGCAAAAGTGAGCGCATTTTGGAATGAATGAAAGTGACGGATCGGTGTTTAGTTCTATAAGTACGTTGATACGCAAAAGCCCACATTTATCTCGTCTGCAGAAGAAACCCGATCAAGCTTTGACGTAGACGTGTTGTAGACATAAGTTACTGAATGCGAATGTCATTCCGAGTGTTGGTCTCCTCCTCGTAATAGCTTGAATAGTAAGAAGATAGAGAATATACCGTTAAGCTAGTAAATTTGCGTCCAAATTTCAAACTTTCCCCACTTTCCTCCACTTTTGGCATAAGTCGGCTCAAAATGATCCTACAGAGTTCTAGTTGGCCGCATTCGAATCCTCACAATGAGATCTATCTCCGTTGACCGAAAACGGATCACGTTGAAGGATTCTATGGAGCGAAATAAGAGAGCGGAAAGGGTACACAGACCTATGCAACATTTGGGAGACAGAGGTAGAAATGGGCTCGTTTTTGACCTTCAAAGTTATCCGATCTTTATCAAATTTGTCACATAGATAGATCTTGCCATGAGGAATCGAATGGAACCAACTAGAAATCT
>LS844063.1:67627-86264 GCA_900490955.1 Micoletzkya japonica
AAGAGAGCACAGATCTACTGCTCAGTTTTGCTCTCTCAAAAACGCGTGCTCTCTCGCCAAAAATGGCGAGCTCCGAATTAATGGCGAGATTTTCTGAGGTGAGGTAGCTCCTCATTATCTCGTCGAGATAATGGTGAGATACCGTTTTCTAGTCAATCTTGATGAAATTTCATGCTTCTTTCTGCCTCTATATGGTACTTAGAGCCGGGGAATCCGATTCCGATGACAAAATTGCATGAATATGTACACGAAACTGAGAAAACGAGCTCGAAATTAAAAATAATCTCGAGATTATCTCGACGTTATCTGAGCTCAGATTTTCCCCAGATTAAACGTGCGGCTGATGAGTGCCGCAAATATTCTGTTTACACCACCTTTAATGGCAAGCGAAGAACCTTTTCAATTCAATTCTAAAAGAGATAATCGACCCACAGTGATACAACAAACGTTTCGGTGATTTTCTAGTAAGTCGGAACGTTTCCTAATTTTTGGATAAGCATTGTATTCTTTTCCTATATCGCCCCTTCTCCCTATTTATTCAAAATCTTTTTGTGATACGCGAAGCATTGTGTTGTTTCGCTCCTGGCACAGCATTCTGCCCGGTGAACAATGTGTCTAATAATAATTGACCACTATTTTTGAATTTTCTCAAGAGTGAGAGGATCAATTTGCACCAAATTTTGGGAGCTGGGAGAAACTTAAGTTTTTAAATTCATAGATATTCGATTACCGCTTTCGCCTACAGGATCGGATCCTATGCGCGAAAACCGCGATTCGCTATTAGAACGCTTGGAATGCTGTGCCTGGACACACGGCTATTGTAACATGTTATGTATAATAGAATTCCGCAGCTAGTGTTGCAAAAGCTCTATAAGGTACGAAAGATACCGTATCGTTGAGCGCAATCATCCACTCCCACGTGAAACGCAAATTGAGCAAGCCGACGAAGAAGAAACGACAAACCACGAAACCGATGACTAATTGTAAGACGGTCTGAAGGGACTGTATGGATTACACTACGAGTTAGTGCGAAAAGTTGAAACGAGACATCACAGCATTCCGACCGAAAGGGGAAGTGTCTAATAGCGAATTGGCAACTAATTTTGAATTTACTCCTCTACGGCTGAATGAATCTTCACCAAATTTTGGCAGCTCTTTGGACTGGCTGGGAGGAGCTTAAGTTTGAAATTGGTGAATTTCGGTTCATTTTTGCAGCCGCAGTGACGATAGATAACAGCGGGCACCGCAATTCGCTAATCGAACGATAGGAATGCTGTGACATATGCTCGTTAAAATACCTTACCTGACTGATATTAAACTACCTGACTGATGGAGATTCTGCAGAAGAACGACTCCTTACGGTGGGTCACAAAGATGGGAAGCAGGCGTATGATGAGTACGAGCGATGGCACGGTTATCGTGCCTAATACCTATATATATAACATTATTTAATAATAACAACTTTGTTTTTTTCCAGATCCTTGTGAAGGTGAAGAATAGATAATAACGGGAATATAGTGGATTAAAAAGATCCGTCGGAGAATCATTCCGAATATGAGGGGAGAGAGTGTTCAAAAGTGAGAGAATTTGGAAGGGGAGAAACTGACGGATCGGTTTACTTCACTATAGTTGATCCAGTGGAGCTCCTACCGTACCCAGTATGCTGTACGTCAAAGTTGTCGCTAGACCGATATCGTGCGAACGCGCAGTCAACATGTGAGTAGTGGAAGGAAATCAGGTCGCCATTTAACAAGTTCTCTCAGACAGCATGCGTGGCGTGATGTCTGACACCGCTCTACGCCTCTACGCTGTTCTGTAGTACTCGGCTGAACTCCGCGTCAATAGTACAAGTAACGAGATCTTGTTGTGCATACGCATTGAACTATGACCGTCTATTGTTCTTCGTTTAAGCAACTTCATTCTGACAGATTATTATGATGACTAGGCTGCTATAAAATCTTTTAATGGTCGCTGTATACATCATCGTTCACGAGACCTAATAAGGATTTTTAAAAAACAGAGATAAGGGTTACCATTGTTGCCATTTCTTTTCAGACGGCAAAGAAAGAAGTTATATGGCGTTATATTACACAATAGACCGTGTTTACAAGCACTCTATCCAAACCAAATCCAATGTGTGAGAAACGAATTTCTTACTTATGCATACGCCGCTCTCTTAGTGTTTCTTTTTTACAGAAAAAAATAAGATGAGCTAAGCGAGACTCGGTCTGGGTATGACGTCTCCAGCACAAATGGCATTTCGCAGCTCCTGCAGCAACTCCGTCGACAATTCGAAAGGTGGACTGATTAGGGGATGGTCTGGTGTCTGCAAGTGTACACTGGTTGCACAAAATAAATTTCCATCATATTTCAGCTTTCCCTTGATGCTCACATTTCCCTCCTTTTTCACGTGTTCTTCTCTCAGAATCGCCCGTCTTCTTCTGCTCTGCGCTGTGGTGAACGCTCGTCGATTACGGACAAAGTTACACTTAAATTAAAAAGGTATGTGTTGTATACCTACTTTAACACCTGATGGTGAATGCAAGAAAATCACTCCAGGGCTATTCCTCTAAGTCGCTTTGAAGAAGAGTTTGTTGATTGTTATGGCAACTATGCTAAACACAGTTTCTCCAAAAAATCATGTTCATATGAGACATAGACAACAAGAAATTTGGTAAAACTTTTTTGAAATCTTTGAAGCCTATTGCCTCCATATTGATCTCAAAATTCATGCCCTACCAAAGCGCATGAGCATCTCGCGAAGGGGCATACATGATTGCGAGTCGGGGCAATTCGTTCGTGGCCCATACATAGATTGCAGTTGCGCTGTGCTGCAATGGTAAATTCTTGTAAGCAATAAGTATCCCGATATTTTTGGGATATTTGAAGCTTTTGATCTTACATAGAGAACTAGATAAGTTGGCGAAAGTCTCGGAGTTACTAATCGTGAAGTGTAGAGGAGACACGTATTATAAAAAATATAGAGGATTACAACATAATATAATAGAGCTAACCAGTTTGCACGTTGGACATGATTGACGGAAGGACACTCTCCTTAGTTGAGATGAGTTCTTGACTGACCCGCTCTGTCTCTATTTAACGACACGAAGATGGATATCTCTAGCCCGCCTTGTGGGAGATAGCCCGCTGCGCACGTTGAAAACAAGGCTAAAGAAGAATAGTCAGCATTTGGTTCCCTGCTGCTCAGTACACTCTCAATTCAATTTACTGAAATACTTGCACAAATTGTTTAATCACAATTTGTTAATTTGAAAATTAAAGGAGCCGGATCATGATATCCTAACCATATGTACTCCTTATCATAAATTAGATCTAATAATTTTAAATTGTAAGGGGACTAAATGGGCATTGCTTGAACAGTTTTATCAAACATATCGCATTAAAAAAATGATAAACGGGGAAGTGATAGTAACGTATGTGCCCAGTCATATTCTGCTGATCGACCGTTGTTCATTCGCACCAATGACGGACGAGTTCTTCGAGCCACTAAAGACTCTTCTACGCGTTTCTTGTGACGTGACGACGAGAAGCCACGGATTAGCGATGGACAGGCCGAAGGAGAAGAAGGGGTACAGTGTACGGAGAAGGTCGACCGTCTCCGGCTGCAAGGGCTTATGCACAATGTTCTGGCCACAATGTTCTAGACCTTTGGAAAGCGAAAATCACAATGATGTCATCTTTTCAGAGATGTACGGGGCTCTAGGTGGTTGATAGAAATTAACTTTAGTGTCTATCACCTTGCCCTTCTCCTCTTCTACATGACAATGTATTCGTGGTGCTCGGCACACCGATCTACGTATTAGGAAATGACAGAACGATTTTTCGCTTTCCAAAGGTTTTGCATTGGGGCAGAATACCGTGTGGCAGCAATACAAATGTTAAGCGAACGAGATGCCGCAAACTGACCATGATTACCGTAGGAACTCGTGCACGGAAAATATTTTAACGTAACATTTTGGCTCGTTCACTTAACATTTGGAACAGTATGATGGTGTTCAAGACTCTATCACCAGTTAGAAATGAAAAATGTCTGAAAATTGTCTCATGGTCACTTACATGTCCTGAGATGTTGAAGATGAAAACGAGTATGTAGTAGAGGGACAGGAAGGCGACGAGAATGAACAAGACGAAGCCGACTATGAGAAGCGACCGCTCGCGACGCGCACGACGCGCCATGGCAGAGGACTGCGACAGCGTCTTTCTAAAGGAACAGGGATACGGTCTGTAGCGTCAGAATTTCTAAGGAATCCCTCTGTTGTGTAATCGGGTAAGATGCAGTCCAGAAGCATGAGGAATGCGACAGCGTCTTGCTGAGGGAACGGAGATTGTACACACAGAAAAAAATGTAGAACGTAGAATACATTCAATCCGTTAAAAAACGTACTTACAACATTATTGTATACCACAGAATACAATGAATGTATTGGGATGGGTCCAATGTATACGTGGGTATACATTTGTGTATTATATACGAGCTATACATTACCCCCAATACATGTAATCCTTTATACATATTTTTCTGTGTGTAATATCTGCTGCATCAGAACTACTAAGGCATTACTGTGTTGGGTAAGATGTAAGAAGCACGAGGAATTTAGCTGAAGACTGTTCTTACGTTCCGTTCTTGGCCAGACACCGGAATACGGTCGTGTAGCAGAAGGAGCACGCGACGAGCACGGAGATGGAGACGAGGGCGGCGCACTGCGAGTTGAACTGCAAGTATTCCGGTCGGCTAGGGATGGTGGCCTTATCGATTCCCCCCTTCGTGTAACTGTAAAACAACGCCCGTCCACGCACTCACGTTGACATCCCAAGATGGAATGAACCACTCGAGACGAGAAGTGGCCGGATCGATGCTGTAGCGAACGTCTGCAGATTCAAACACGCTACTTAGAGCAATAGTGAAAAGGCTAATTTTTTTCTTTTATCGAATATTTCGCTGATCTTTATACTGAAATCTTCGTGGCAGTATAGCAAAGATAGGAAGAGTTCTACTTCCAGTTATCAAGCACACCATTCCGCTCTGCGAAGAATGTGTCTAATAGCGAAATGACCACTATTTTTGAATTTTCTCAAGAGTAGCTAAACCAATCAACACCAAATTTTCAGAACTTGTAGTGGTAGAACAGAACAGAACAGAGAGAAGTAGTGATAGTGGCGAGCTTAAGTTTTTAAATTCATATTTTTTCGTTCACTGATTCGCCTACAGGATAGGATCCTATGCGCGAAAATCGCTTTTCGCTATTATGACGCTTGGAATGCTGTGCAAGCATCAATGCATAGGGGATTAAATAATGCGTCTGCAATATGAGGCGAGAAAGTGTGCAAAGCTAAGATAATTAAGACAGCGCGTCAATGGAAGAACATAGCAGACGAACGGTCTGTTTCAGTATATTGCAAAATTATTCGGCATACTTTGAAAGAAGATGGGAAGAATGAAGGGAACAGGAGAGAAGACGTGAACAATAACGAAGATGGTCTGCCAGAAGGTACTCTGTGTCTTCTGTAATACATAATCTCTCTGCGTACATTCCCCAAAAGGGAAGCTCGGTCTTCTACAATAGAAAAACATTTTAAAAAGCGCGAGTGAGATACTACAGCTGTTTTGCAACAAATTTCCATTTCTCTTTACTATTGAAGAAAATGTTCCACCAGTGAATATCCTTCCTTCTTCGTCTGCCCTATCTTCATACTACTTCTCTTGTCGGACATATTTAAGAATGAGACAATACACGTATCTTTTCCTCAACTACATCTTCCAAACCTTAGAATGCATCAGTCCAGGCTTGAGGACTAGCAGATATCGGTTGACGGATATGGCAAGAACTCCGAAGAACTGGGCGTAGAGAAAATAGTAGATGTAAATGTAGCCGAAGGCCACGATGAACTGAGATAAGACACATATATTCAAGCGGAAGCATGTCAAAAAGTAGAAAATATTTAATTATATCATGAAGATCATGAAAAATATGTATGAACGGCAAGCTAAAAATGTGAGCAAAAAGTGATGTAGAACTATACATAACAATATTACGCACAGGCTCACTTACTGTATCGTTCATAGACAGTGCAAATGACCACATTGCGGGTACGTCGAGCATCATAGTGAAGAAGAAGTAGAGACTGATGTAGACGACATCGATTATGTTCTGAAGTTCAATATTAGCAAGGAGTAAGCATTTGCTGTGATACATTGACCCTTATCAAATATTTCTGGCGCTACGCCGGATGAGAACCACCAGATGAGAACAGGACGCATGAGAACTTTTTTGTCCCGCATGAGAACCGAACGCATGCGAACCAGCCACTTGAGAACTGGATGTATGAGAACCGTACACCTGAGAGCCTTACACAGGGCTATTTGTTCCATTCACTGCAGAATGCAGGGAAAGCGTTTACATTACTGCCTATGCCTGAATAAAAATAAATTCTGAACAATATTTACAGATCAGTTTTTCACGCTGATTCCGATAGTGAAAACCGTTTGTGAAAATATTGTTTCTCCCCTGAGATAATTAGAAAACATCATTTACAGTAGTTGGACAGACTATTTCACTCATAACTTATTTGAAAATCCATATTTTCACAAACGGTTTTACCATCGAAATCAGCGTGAAAAACTGGTCTAGAAATCTTGTTTATAATTAAATTTTACTGGGATATACGCATTGATATAAAATGCTTTCTCTGTATTTGGCAGCTAAAGGAGCAAAGATCCCTGTGTAAGGTTCTCAAATGTACGGTTCTCATGCGTCCAGTTCTCAACTGGCTGGTTCGCATGCGTTTAGTTCTCATGCGGGACAAAGAAAGTTCTCATGCGTCCTGTTCTCATCCAGTGGTTCTCATCCGGCGTAGCGCCAATATTTCTTCTTATTTGTCTAAGTTGATATCCGTCTTAACCTGTGTGATGGATATCCTAAAGAAGAAGGACTCCTGACACTTGCGCAAGTGAATTGGAAGCAGACGAAGGGCCAGAACAACGGAGGGAATGGCGATGGATGCAAGGACTCCGTACTGAATCTTCTTGAACAGCGAGAGGTCGTCGTGCTCGCTCATTGACATCAGTCCTTACAAAACAATAAATTAGAAAACGAACATTACGGAGATAGATACCTTGCTGAAGTTGGCCTCTGTCAAGTCGAAAGTCCACTCAAACCTCTTCCCTTCGACCACCCGTACACTGCCATTCCCCCTCCATCCCCTCATCTCCCTCTTATCCTCTCCCCACTTCTTCATATCCTCTCTGGCCGACATCCTCTCCAATTAGTCGTATGTACAGGGTATTCTCGGTATCGTGTCGAGTGGCTGCGTAGTCCTTCTCTTCTTCTTACTCGTTCTTCGAGAGTGTTGACGGTATGCTTCGGCCGATGTGACGATATTCGTAATGCACGCGATTGTTATAAAAATTCGTCATAAGGCTCCGCTGATGCAAAGAAGAACGCAGAAAGGATTCGCCATAGATTCATGACTACGAATCCTGGAACCTCGAAATTTTGCCGAACTTGAGAGCCTGCTTCTTTTATTCTTTGCCTGAAATAACAAAGATCCACTATATTAGCCTATTTATATCTTCCCAAACTATTCAAGTCACATGAAACATGCTCATAATAGTCATGAATTCATAATACGTTCAAAGCGGCGACGAAGCAGCAAGCTATGCTTTATCTGTTGCCCTCTCACACATCCCATGCCCCATCAACCTAATCGGCCACGGAGAAACGCGTCCAATTGGCCACAGGAACAAGCAACAAAAGCAATTTGTCGAATGACCCATTCATCCTCTTTTGGGTGTAGGATTTCTGCAAGCTCCGTTTCTGCTTTTCCAGCATGCTGTTCAGAAATACTTTGAACTATGTACTATAATTTCTTTTTTTCCTTCCTTTGATCGCAGTCTCCATCAAGAGCCTCGGTGTCTAATACGTCGAAGATGCTTTGTGGACCTTCCTAGCTAGGCACGACATTATAAAAAATTGTAAGCCCTAATCAACTAGATATTTTAATCCCGAGCATATGTTTCAGTGTCATGCTCATCCGTTGTTGGCACGAATTGCATTCACTGAACTCTCTGTGTGCTTTTCATGTGTCATAACTCTACTGTGCACAGTCTCTCCTTCTTACTCCTATAGGACAATATATTGTTGTGGGGAAGAGAATCAGTGAGTCGAACAGTGAGGGGAAAAAGACCAGGAAGGGTCCGACTGTGTATAAGTGACCCGTAGATGCTTCTACTATGATATAGTAAAGAGCTTACTGCTAAAAATATTTTTTAGATCAGTAACACATGTCATCGATTCGAGAATAAGTTGGCATATATGCTATGGAACAATCTTCAATTTTTTTTGAATATCCTCGAGATCCTGGTTTGGCTTTAGTGCCTCCATACACCAAGTCCTTGTAGGGTGATCCTCTTTTTGTACATGACTTATGCTGCGTCGTACTTAATTGGGAATATAAAATTATGAGAGCCAATAGAGCGCAAAGGAAACCGGAAAAAAACAGTACACAACTAAACATTTTCCGCGTCGGTAGAAGAATAAAAATAAACATTAAACAATTAGCAGACAGATGCCAAGAATAACATAAATATTGAAAAGACAGCTCTATATACATGAAGAAGGGATCTTTGGGGGATCTTTTTATTCAGCGCTGATAGCGATGTTGGTTGTTGATTGACAACAAAGAGCGAGACAGTCGTGTGTGAGCTGGCGCAATAATATTTGAGATATGAGTTATCACAAACATACGCGTGCTCCATGGGTCAAGGGATAGCCTCCATACCAAAATGACCAACAAACGATGGCCTCCCTACACGATCAACGTAAAACATACATATTTGCTAATATAATATTACAGGTTCCACGGGAGTTGTCCTCAAAAGCGGAACGATTTAATACTTTTAATTGAAGTAACAAACTATTCCCGCTGATTTCGCTGTCCAATTGACTCCTTACGTGTTACCATGGCATAAATTAATAGAATCGCAAAAAAATTGGAGCCGGAGAGGCAGATCAGCGCGCGTATTTGCATAGACAGTTCGCAATCGTTTGCGTACTTTTTGTCAACTTTCGTGGAACTTGTAATACTAAAAGAAAGACGGGACGTCTGAAGTTGTCCACAGTAGGTGACTTTTGGTTCATTCGTTGTGAGAAGTGGGCTTAGGTCCAATAAGAATAAATGCGTCATCCTCATCTTCACTACTAGTCTTCAAATAGCACAACTGTTGTCGATGTTTATCAAACAGAGATACATGCATGTGGGAATTTCAAAGAATATTGTCGACTCGCTAATCCTGCTGTTGGTCGGTAGGCTGAGTAATACAAAGCGAGGGACCGACTCGTGAACAACTAACTCCCCGTAATCCTCCACCCTCACCTCCCTCATTTGCATGCTATCATTCATGACTAGTTCCGTCCGACGAAGTTTGCTTCCTTTCTTCGTCTGAAACATTCTTGCCTGTTGAGGGCGAGTAGTGGAATGCGGAAAAGAACCTCCCCCATGTCTTTGATACCAACAAAATAAACAATGTATTTCCTAATCAGCATGTGGATCAGATCACTTCCGAGACACAACATTTTCCTGCCTATGGAAGTTTGTGTGTCTTTTATCTTTATAAGTAGATTGGAAATCTGTCTGTCCAAATCCGAATGCTGAGAGTAGAAGAAATCTCGGATCTGCTTGCCCTCAAATAAGCATATTGGATAGTCCAATTCTATCCTTCGTTGTGAGAATATAGAGAACAGTGCTTTGCCAAATTCTGACAGCAATGCTCCCCCTGAATTCCGATAGAGATTCTCCAGTCAACTTGGCAGCCACTCATGTTGGTTCTCCGCTTTTCTTGATAACCTACTATACGCCAATCGTGCTACTCTTTGATTCGCAGTGAGCGTGTGCTTTCCACAAACATACGAAAATAGCTTCCGGGAGGGGTCCGATGAGGAGCCTGACCTTAGAACAGGGCAAACACGCGCGTGTGCGAACATCATCTAGCTAGTAAATAAACAGGAGGTAATAGGGAGGGAGAAGAGGGTAGGGTGGGCGGAAACGATCCGGGACATACACAGAAGACCCAAGGAAGAGCAAGTGATCAAGGAAAGGATGGGGGGGAGTGAGGGACTGTGCCGAAACGAGAGAGCGGTAGACGGGCGAGAGAACGCGGGATAGCAAGAGAGCGGAAGAGAGGCAGAGGGCTTGGTGACAGACACAGTTATAAGCAAGGTTTGCGTGAGCGCTAGCGTTTTGCCCCGTAAGCTGGTAGACTACGGTAGGAGACAGAAGATCGTGCATTTTATTTTGTTTTCAAATTCTTTTTCTTTTTTAAGTTATCTTTTTACTGAACTGAAGTCCATCGATCGTTTGAGTGGCAGCATTTGTTAATATTTGCCTTAATTTGGATATATTCATAATAAAAATAATCTTTCTTTTGCTAAAACCACGTCTACTGCGCGCGTGTATTTTCCCACATACAGTCATATGATAGTAAACTGACGTTGCACAGCGCATCACCTTTATGTGACAAATTGAATAGTCGGATCGTTATATTTGGGTGATCCAATTATTATATTTTATCCGTTAGAGAAATCCTTACCGTTTCGTGTGGGGCTTCTGTTGACCTATTAGGGCGATAGCATCTATGCAGGCACATACTCGTTATATTTGGCGTTCGCCTTTCCCTTGTTCTAAGTTTCTCTGCATACTTCCGGCTAGTCTATTAAAGGAGCCGGCCCACGAGTACGGTAGCATTTGAATTCCCGCGCTACCCTGATATTGCAATTTAGGCCTTCCCGCTCATCTTTTCCAATCGATATTTTTCTTAAAATGATCGGAGCGATGTGAAAAACCGATTTGTCAACGAATCGGAGCGATATCTCATCTTAATCAGCTAATATATCCGATTTTGTGAAAAGCGCGTTGCCCTTTGCACCTTCGGTGCTCCGCGGAGAGTGAATGAAATCACAAAAAATTCGGAATACCCGATCAGGATGATTAGATCTACTGAATGACGTACAGAGCAAGTATGGCCAGAAACTCGTGGTACGGCTCCTTTAAGAGCTTTCTTGTTTTCTTAATTTCAATAAACAAATGATCAAAAGGACAGTCAACGCCTTTCAAGTCAACTTATATCCTATGTTAAACTCATTCGTTTGCTTCTTTCGCCAGTTATGTATCAATCAAATGCAGGGGAACGCTGATTTCACTACAAAGCTGAAATGGATGTGACCACGATATTGGAAGAAGCGGGAGATCATAAAGTTGGATGGGACTGTAAGTCGTTGGAGCACTAAATTATGAAATAAGCCGCGTGCATTCGTTCAGTTTCATTTAATTTATTCGCACAAAGCAAAAGTTATACAACATATTTGTACTCAATATTGCGATAATTAATAAAAAATGCGGCCTTTTCCATACGTTTTTACACTATTGCATTTGCAATTTATGCTGAACAGTACAAGGTTCTAAAGAAAATATTTGATTGTAAGCGTGGACAATACCACATCGGTGATTACATTGAGGGTAGCCCCAGAAGAGTAGTTTATGTTGAGTAATAAAGGAGGGGAAGTCAACAGATCCTCCCTTAATCCATTCGCTGGCTCTTTCCAAACCGGATGTAATCCCAAGGAATCGTAACAGCACCTCTATCGCGTTACGATTATACGTGACGTTTGAACCGAACTTTTGGAACATTATCTTCGTTCAGAAAAATATGTACCATAAATAGAGCATACATAGTTATTCTCACACGGGGCCAGCCAGAACCATAGCTAACTTTTGCTCTCCTTTTATCACTTTCCCCTCTTATTTTTATCTCTCACGACGCTTTGAAATTAAAGGGCCCCTCCAGGCAATATCTACCATATGCATTTTTTGACATCATTCGATAGCCCTCGATTTCCTGAATCTCATCCTCTCTCCTTTTTAGTTGAAACTTCGCCGTTCCTGAGAAAAAGCTGTGCAAAGGTTTCTCTCGCTGTCTGCGTCTCTTCATTCCTCTCTTGTCTCTCGCAATCAATCAACCGCTCTTAATTGGTTATCTCTTGGAATGAATGAGATGGATGGAGGGACCCTTTAAGAGATCTTAATATAGTAATATCATATAAGAAAAATGCAGCTTGGGTCGTCGGACTGGCCTTCATCACGGCCTGTTCCTTCTCAGCTCCTCTCGCTCTGCTCTTCCTGCCCTGTTTTCCAAAGTGAGCTCGTTTCAGAGGTACAAATAATGCTTAGCATCGATACAAGGTGTTTTCTCATAGGAGAGCATCGAAAAAGACGGATTACTTTGCATTCTTTTCACGTCTCATTTCAGAACGGTCTACGAACGTCTCATGGCCTTTCTCGTTGCACTTGGCATAGGCACGTTGTCTGGCTCGTGCATCTTCATTCTCATTCCGGAGGTAGGACTGGGCACTATCCATAAATGCTTACCATTACGTGAAAGCAGCTCATGGCCACCCCTTAAGGCCTTCCAAGTTACGGACCTGATCGGACTGGGTGACTATCGCTCCAAATCGGGCATTCTCATTGGATCCTTGTACGGCTTCTTCCTGGTCGATCGACTGCTGCAGTACGTATTGGAGTGGAGAAGGGTGAGGAGCTCAAACGCATTTTATTCCCTGCGACAGAATCAATATTGTTCCATGTGCCTACTTATGAACTATGCTGTGCCATTTCCTGATATTAACATTGCCTTGCTATTTAAGTGTGGATAAATCAATCAATCAATGTGTTATAGAATAGCTAAAGACGAGTTGCATTTTCAGAGGAAGAACACGCATCGCATGCCGGTCTCGCAGTTCAATCGTAGCATGAAGAAAAGCGGGAAATCTGTGGTAATATATTATTTTCAAGAGTTCTACTTTTCATAAGTTGACAAATATTCAGCATACCGTAAACGACGACAAGCTGGAACGCCAGAGCACGACATCTTCTGAGAACGGGACCGATGAGAGCATGGATAGTCCACCGGTGAGCTGACTATCAGTACAAGTAGGAGAATTACAAGAGACTGTTATAATGGATAGTGTGTATAAGCTCTCGACACTCTACGGCTCAAATAATATTTCTACGAGTGTGAGTCATAAGGTCATGGTAAGTTCGTGGGTGGAAATGGCTCCCCAAAACTGAGTATTTGCAGAACGAACTCGAAGTTTCGCTGCGACACAATATCGTGGCACGAACGGTGAGTTGATATCTCTACTTGTTTAATCAATTGAAAGAGCAGGGGAAGAGAGATCCACGAGCAAACATCGATATCGGAAGGGATCCACAGAAACTGCTATGATCCTCTGTTTATATTATGTCTATTTCCTATGTAAAAAAGACAATACTACTTGCGTGGGCTCACAAACCGAAGAGATGAACATCAATTAGATGCATACGTTTTCAGCTGTCCACTCGTCACACCGTTGCTGTGGTGCGCGTGAACTCTGTGGAATGCAATGAGGATGGACAGCCTTCACATCTGGCACCGAAGGGATCCAAGCGAGTAAGCATCCCTCCATTTTGCCATTGCATTCATCATCTATTCCAGCTCACTACTCGCTCGCTTCGTCACCTCAACAGAGATCTCGAGAAGATGGTGAGCAACACACGACATTTAGTTGTGGAGTGCCTATCGCTTTATTTGAATTCTCATGAAGATGGACTATGAGTGCTCATACTGAACCATTAGTGAACCTTTCAGAGCGACTTCCAACACCACGATATCCCTCATCACGACTCTGTCAAGTCCACCGCCAGTAGTAAGAAAATCTTCCCGGAGGATAAGGAAGCCCAGGTTATTACGCCTTTACTTGTTTGTATAGGAAGTTTTGTATTTGATATATTGAATAGTTAGACTGTGAACTAGATCTCGTGGGCTATGTGATGCTTCAGAAGGAGGATGAAGTCGAGTTCTCCGTGCAAGTTTTGGAGAAACGCGTCGTGGACAACGCAGAAATGGAGGTGGTCACTTTGAGTTAACTCTTCTAAACTACAGAGAGAAAACAATGGAAATTAGAAGAGACCATAAACTAAATTCTTATTGTACAATAGTGTTTAGATCGCCTCCATCGCGTACATTATCATTCTCGGTCAATCTGCCAACAACTTCCTTGACGGGATGAATACGGGTAAGTTATTTATGCGTCGAGTTCTACGATAGTCGACTGACGGGCCGGTTAAATCGGCTAAATTCATTTCTGTCGTCTTGGCGATGCAGTGCTTGCAGGTGCTTCGTTCGGTGCTTCATTCGGCGATGGAGTCAGTCTTGGAATCTCCGCCTTCTGCGGCCAATTCCCACAGGAGCTCGGTAGGCGAATTTCTCGGTTTGACTATACTTACCAAGAGCTCAACATACAGAGGATTTTGAAAATAAAGTGAAGAAGACGGGAATAGTCATTGGTTGTTCTCGATACCATCCAACACCCATTCAGGTCTGCTTGCTATCCTCTCCCGATCGGGACTCGGTGTCAAGAAAGCGATGCTCGTCAACCTCATCCCCACTGGATTGAGCTATCTCGGCTTCGTTATTGGTAGGTTGATCATGTATTTGACTCTAAACCTTGTTTTCTTTAGGCATTTTGCTCAACAACATCGGAGACAGCTACGAGCACTACGTATTCTGTGTCTCCTCTGGAATGTATCTCTACGTCTTCCTCGGTACTCTGGTAAGCGTC
The DNA here is from genome assembly GCA_900490955.1 of Micoletzkya japonica. NCBI lineage: Eukaryota > Metazoa > Nematoda > Chromadorea > Rhabditida > Diplogasteridae > Micoletzkya > Micoletzkya japonica. The sequence goes on from LS844063.1 coordinate 82,300, forward strand.
CCAGTCCTTTTTGAACGGCCTAAGTAGCTGTGCATGTACATTTTTACACACTCGCACAGACAAGTCTCTTAGTATAAAGTTTGAAGTGATCCATGCTTCCTGCAGATTCCGGAGATTCGTGAGGAAGTGGAGGAACTAGTGAAGACGAACCTCCGCGAGAGCATCATCGTCAACGTCCTGCAGGGCTTCGGAATCGCCGCCGGCGTTCTCATTATGTTTGGACTGACGTATTTGTAGGCGATGGTCGAAAATGAGCATATCGAGTAGAGTACGTCGTAAGCTTTACAAGAGGAGTATAAGGCTTCTCGAGTCGACTCTTTTGATAATCGCGCCTCAACAGTTTAGAGCAAAATGTTATTGTGAGGTGCGCAAATCGAAAGATCCGATCCTAGAACGAACTCTGAATTTCTGCAGGCGTTTCTACCTCTTCTTTACTGCCCATCCATCTTGAAGCATTTAAGTATCATTTTTAGAGCGATGTTTCTTTTTTTTGTTTCTCCAAGTTACAACATGCAAGCTTACAGTTACCTAATCTGTGTTCCGGGTAGCTAGCCCCTATGTGTACGCAATATTCTTATACTTTTTCATCCTCAGTTCGATTCGAATCCTTGTATATAACTATTTTACTGTTATATTACATAAGTACAATTATCATTATGTTAAAACTCTAGATTCAAAACTAAATCTTCCCAAGACAAATCAATTTTCAAATAACTCATTCTCCGTAGTATTCACATCGAGATTGCTCTCTGCTCGATCTCAACTTTCACCCTTCACTTATCTATTTGTTCTATGTAGACATAATTTCACTCCCGAGTGTTCATGTCCTCTGTCTGTGATAGTGTCTCTAGAGAGTCGGGCTGCAAATTGTAAAAATTAGTGATGCTACGTCCTCTTAGTGGTTACATTTCGCTTTGGAAATTCGCATGTAAGATTCTTAGGCAAATTTTATAAATAGACAAATTGAAATGTATCCGTTAAAGGACTCTCTTGCACAGATTTCCTTGCGAAATCATTTCGTTATAATTTAGCGTACCGCGACTATTTCCTTGTCAGCCTAGTCAGTACGTCCCATACATAAATACGTTCAAAAGATGAAAGATCGAGGAACAGTCCCATATCTCGAAGCCAAGAGTTTAATTCTAAACTAAACAAAGTTCCGAAAAATGGCTTATAGTTGGATCTGAAATTTTAATCCTGCTTCCGTTTCTCAGCTAATTCTCAACTACGGTGCAAGGAATGGAACGGCAGAGGCCAGACAAACAAATATACGAAGAGAGTAAAAGATCGAGAACGGCGCAGGGATACTGCGTAACAAAATACTTGAATTGTCCAATAGTACGCTAACAATTGACAGCGAAGAGGAGAGGAATAGTTAATCTTATTAATTAATTCCCGAACGATAGACAGATCATTTCCTGTCGAAGAATTAATGGAGACGATTGTGAAATAGATTTTTTATTGAAATTCAGGATGTGTCTTGCAATCATGGAATCAATCGTAGTCAATTGGTACAAGCGGAAACACATGATTAAGCGGAAGCACGAGCTTGGCCTCAACCTGGTTTGTATGCTTTCCCTCTGTGTAAGTACGCCGCACGAATAGCTGACTTTAAAGAGCCACGCGGGGTTCCCTTCGTGCAAGTGTCAACAACTTCCTCAGACTTGTAAGCTCTTCTGATGTCTACGCAACTTCCTTCACTCAAGTTTTGCAGAATGTTGAGATGAACCCTGTTTGTCATAAGTGGATAGTCTAAGACTTTCACTAGTCATGGATATCCAATTACGACCCCATGTAATAATGATTCCTATTCGACCTCTACAATGTTTGAGTAGCTACTGTATCTCGTGAAAAGGGGGAAGCTTGCCTCGCATTGCAAACAACACGCGAAGAACAGTATCCACATGGTCGCAGTGTTAGTGTTATGGCATAAGCTGATCGAGGGAAGTAGTACACTGAGAGAAGTTTCCGTAACTTTTTCGGAATTATTCCGTACCTGAGGATACATCGGGAATCCATTCCTAAACCTTTTACGGAATATTCCGCAACTATTTCCGGAATGCATTCCCGATGTATCCTCAGGTACGGAATAATTCCGAAAAAGTTACGGAAACTTCTCTCAGTGTAAACGAGCTGCTAACGCCTTGATTTTGGCGTGTAAATGAGAATACGATATCGATTGGGTGAGGGGTAGCAAGCATTCTAACGCAATATACACCGTAAATTACTCCAGTTTAATTCTTGTACGGTAAAATTCCTCTCCGCACAGTGTTCTAAATGTTAAGCGAACGGGCCAAAATGTTTAGGATACGGTGTTTTCCGTGCGAGAGTTCTTACGAAATCAGGGTTATTTTTCCGCATCTCGTTTGCTTAACATTTTCACTGTTGTCAAAACACAGTGTTCTGACAACAGTCAAAATGTTAAGCGAACGAGATGCCGAAAAATAACCCTGATTTCGGTATAAACTCTCGCACGGAAAACACCGTATACTAAGCATTTTGGATCGTTCGCTTAACATTTAGAACATTGTGAGAACACTGTGTCCGTTCTCTTCACATGCGGTTCGCTCTCTCATTCGTCTCCAAACCAAGTGTCTTGCCAACCTAGGATCAGAAAGAAGAATCCTACCCTCTGAAGGCTTAACCTGCGGGGGAAGTACGGGTGAGGGGAAGTAATGGAGGAAGAAGAAGCGACGGCATGTATTGCTTGAGAACGGTCGTTTGAGAACCGAATGCTTGAGAAGCGAGTCAGAAAAAAATATTATAGAGAGCGTAAAGTCTAGAATTTTCAAAATCTAAGTGTTTGGATCCTACTTTATTTGCCATGGGGATCACACATATTCAAATATTCAAATAGAATTTGTCTCATCTATATAGCCAAAAATACGTAAATCAACTCTCGTTCTCAAGCAATCAGTTCTCAAACGAATGGTTATCAAGCGAAGGTTCTATATAATTTGTTTCATCCCCGAAGGGACTCATCATTCATCATTATTTCGGACTGAATGGTTTTTTATATGATCTGAATACCCTGGTTTCTCCTATTCATGAAAGTGCCCGTCCTTTAAACCCCAGTCCACTAATCGTCGTGATAAAGGTGTAAAGCTGGAAATTGGGTGTTAAAGCTTTACCCAATAAAATATGAATCAAGAAATTTCGCTCACACTGAGCGAAAATTCCCTAACACACGGCACCACCGGGAAATTACCCTAGCGGGCTAGGGAATGATTCCCTAAAAACCGTAGGGAGAGGCTGAATTTTTAGGGTATTTTCGCAGAGGTGCCGTATGGTGGAGAATTATTCCCTAGCCGGCTAGGGTATTTTCGCTCAGTGCACTATAGGTTAAGGTTTATCACTTGTGCCACCCTTTAGTTCGCAGTGAAGGACAGTTAGCTTCCTCACGCACATCATCATAGCGTGCGCACGCACGTGCGGTATAATGTTGTGTATACACTACCAACGAGCAATAATTCTACCTTCAGTGACCAGAAAAACTTTAAAGTTATCTTTCCCTAGATAAGCGAGTGAGATGTATAAAATAATGCTCTGATAATTTTTTTAATTCTGAAAATTTCCCGAGCTCTTTTATTTTTCACAGCATTCCGCAGGGTGAAGAATGTGTCTAATAGCGAAATGGCCATTATTTCTGCATTTTCTCAAGCGTATTTTAACCAATCAACACCAAATTTTCAGAACTTGTTGAATTCATAATGTCGAGCTTAATTTTTTTAATTCATGATTTTCCGTTCACTGCCGCACGTTTAATGTGGGAAATTATCTCGAGATTATTTGCCGATTTCAAGACTTAGCTCGTCATTATGTGATAAGAAAAGCTCCAAATAATCTCGACCTATTTTTGAGAATCACCACCAGCAAACCTTTAGCAGCCAAGGGGACTAGAACCCGCGGCTGCCAGACACCAGTCGACCACTTTACCTTTACACTATCGAGGCAACTACCCCCCG